>JAWPHD010008755.1:0-111424 GCA_037043455.1 Cyrtodaria siliqua
TACGCGCCTGAGTTTCTTATCTCTGTTTCATTCCTAGCCACGATGACGCGACGAAACGTTACATGACGTCACTTTTTTAAACCGTGAACGTCACAGAACGAAAGTAAATAAGTAAATAAACAGTGGATTTAAACAGATGTGGCTAGCATAATACAGATTAATATTCTCAGTAAAGGTAAACAATTTAGCTTAATATTACAATCGTAACGCTGTTGATGATTATGTGTAGGCCTATGCCATGTTATTTTTAAAAGCTGAATCAATAAGAACAACCGACATTTTGAACCTTTTTCCGCTGGTAAAATGGTTCACACTGACGAGTTTGGGGAGACACTTTTTGGGATAAAGAGAACGTGTCATGGAAAAGGTTCTCGGCCGGGGTCTGCTATGCCTTAAAGCAGGTACGCCACTAGAAACATATTTTCTTTAGGAAACGTAAATATCTAGGCCTAGATCTACTTTGGGCGGAGTAGATTTCAAATTTGAAAGTGAGTTATTTGGCTGATCGGTTCAACTGAAATTAATTTAATTTAGAGCTTACTGGGGCATGTGAAATAAAATGGACGGTCAGCAAAGATTATCGTTAATATATAAAGGATTTTTTTGTTGTTTTGGAGTGAATAACGGATTTTATTTCATGGAGAAGTGATCAAACTTCAATATTTTCACTCATGTTTCATATTTCATGGAGAAGTGATCAAACTTCAATATCTTCTCCATGAAATAAAATCTGTTATTCACGACCAAACAACGCATTTTCTTTTTATTTTATACTTTGCAATCAAAGTGTACTGTAGTATGCAGAAAAAAATAATTTAAAGACGTCATTGGCTTAGTATGATAAAATCGCTGTTTTTAATTCTCCATAACTTCTAAACTACTTAACCGATTTCAATAATCCACGACTCATTTTCTTAGTTAAGTTATGTATAACGTTTATAGCAACTTTCTGAAAAAAGTAGGGCTTTTTTTTTTTTGAAAAACATTACCAACTGACATTTTTCACTGTAAATGACAACAATTCTGAAATACTTGACCCGTTTTAAAAAATATAGCTCATTTTCTTACAGTTACTTTCTAAAGATTTTTTTAAAAAAAAAAAAAAAACTTTTTTGATAATGGAATAAAAGTAGTTTCGGAAGTGCAGCAATAAAACACTATATTTCACACGTATGAAATAAAATAAAAGTTTGTAAAATTATAAGGATTGTTTTTCATTTTGTGCAATGTATAAAACCGCCTTGCCTCGCTACGCGGTTTTATACAATTTGTGATCCATCATTGACGTGTTATACTTCGATAACATCGCAAAAAAATGAACAACATGTCTGCCTCTAACTTACATTTGAGCCTGTTTTAAAGTTGCGCATGAGCAGGCTCTCTGTACTTGAGCCTGATTGGTCCCGTAAATGGCAACCCACGTGAACATTCCACCAATCACAAGAGACCATGCCGAGTGCCGTACCTTAGGATCTACACTAAAACTGAAATCACAAAAACAACAAAATCACTTTAGTAAATTACTATGTGTAACGAAGGACACTGTTTACAAGAATGTGTCTGTTGACCAACATATTGACAAATGGCATACCAATAAAATTATTATTAAGTACATTGGCGCATATTTTCGGTTTCGTGGAATTTGATTTCTGTATTACAGTTTTAATTTGGTAGCGAGTATGACGAAGTATTAATTAAAACGTATTCTGTCCAATACATGCAAATCATTTTATAAAACATATTCAAACTTATATTGTCATATAATCATTCAGCTTTGCGGCATTATTTTTGAATCGTGATAACTATATTCATACTCGTCCCAGTCGACTCTTCCACTCGCATCAAATTGTTTCCATGCCTCTGCCAACCCGCCTACTTTGTCGATACCAATAATAACGATGGCAAACAAACCAGCAAACATCATGCCAACTTGGAACGTGTCTGTCCATAGTACAGCTTTCAGTCCACCCTGCAAACAGACAATATGTTATGATACTGGTAGCCCACTACGTTATGATACTGGTAGTTCAGTACGTTATGATACTGGTGACCCAGTACGTTATGATACTGGTGGTCCAGTACGTCACGATACTGGTGGCCCAGTACGTTATGCTACTGGTAGTCCAGTACGTTATGAAACTGATAGCCCTGTAGTTTATGATACTGGTAGCCAAGTACGTTATGATACTGGTAGTCCAGTACGCTATGATACTGATGGCCCAGTAAGTTATGATACTTGTAGTCCAGTACATTATGATACTGGTAGCCCAGTACGTTATGATACTGGTGGCCAAGTGAGTTATGATATTGGTGGCCCAGTGCGTTATGATACTGTTAGTCCAGTGCGTTATGATATTGGTAGCCCAGTGCGTTATGATACTGGTAGTCCAGTGCGTTATGATACTGGTAGCCCAGTGCGTTATGATACTTGTAGTCCAGTACATTATGATACTGGTAGCCCAGTACGTTATGATACTGGTGGCCCAGTGAGTTATGATATTGGTGGCCCAGTGCGTTATGATACTGTTAGCCCAGTACGTTATGATACTGGTGGCCCAGTGAGTTATGATATTGGTGGCCCAGTGCGTTATGATACTGTTAGTCCAGTGCGTTATGATACTGGTAGCCCAGTACGTTATGATACTGGTGGCCCAGTGCGTTATGATACTGGTGGCCCAGTGCGTTAGGATACTGGTAACCCCGTACGTTATGGTACTGGTGGCCCAGTACGTTAGGATGGTAACCCCGTACGTTATGGTACTGGTGGCCCAGTACGTTAGGATACTGGTGGCCCAGTACGTTATGATACTGGTGGTCCAGTACGTTATGATACTGGTAGCCAGTACGTTATGATACTGGTAGCCCAGTACGTTATGCTGCTGGTGGTCCAGTTCGTTAGGATACTGGTGGCCCAGTGCGTTATGATACTGGTAACCAGTACGTTATGATACTGGTAGCACAGTACGTTATGATACTGGTAGTGCAGTACGTTAGGATACTGGTGGCCCAGTAAGTTATGATACTGGTGGCCCAGTACGTCATGATACTGGTGGTCCAGTACGTTAGAATACTGGTGGCCCAGTACGTTAGGATACTGGTGGCCCAGTACGTTATGATACTGGTTGTCCAGTACGTCAGGATACTGATGGCCCAGTACGTTATGATACTGGTGGCCCAGTACGTAAGGATAATGGTAGTGCAGTACGTTATGATACTGGTGACCCAGTACGTTATGATACTGGTAGCCCAGTACGTTAGGATAATGGTGGCCTAGTACGTTATGATACTGGTGGCCCAGTACGTTAGATAATGGTGGCCTACTAAGTTATGATACTGGTGGCCCAGTACGTTATGATACTGGTAGCCCATTAAGTTTTGATACTGGTAGTCCAGTGCGTTATGATACTGGTGGCCCAGTACGTTATGATACTGGTAGCCCATTAAGGTATGATACTGGTGGCCCAGTACGTTATGATACTGGTGGCCCATTAAGTTATGATACTGGTGGCGCAGTACGTTATGATACTTGTGGCCCATTAAGTTATGATACTGGTAGTCCAGTACGTTATGATACTGGTGGCCCAGTAAGTTATGATACTAGTGGCCCAGTGCGTTATGATACTGGTAGTCCAGTGCGTTATGATACTGGTAGCCCAGTGCGTTATGATACTTGTAGTCCAGTACGTTATGATACTGGTAGCCCAGTACGTTATGATACTGGTGGCCCAGTGAGTTATGATATTGGTGGCCCAGTGCGTTATGATACTGTTAGTCTAGTGCGTTATGATACTGGTAGCCCAGTGCGTTATGATTTTTGTAGTCCAGTGCGTTATGAAACTGGTAGCCCAGTGCGTTATGATACTGGTGGCCCAGCGCGTCAGGATACTGGTAACCCCGTACGTTATGGTACTGGTGGCCCAGTACGTTAGGATACTGGTGGCCCAGTACGTTAGGATACTGGTTGTCCAGTACGTTAGAATACTGGTGGCCCAGTACGTTATGATACTGGTAGCCAGTACGTTATGCTGCTGGTGGTCCAGTACGTTAGGATGATGGTGGCCCAGCACGTTATAATGCTGGTGGCCCAGTACGTTATGATACTGGTAGTAAAGTACGTTAGGATACTGGTGGCCCAGTACGTTATGATACTGGTGGCCCAGTACGTCATGATACTGGTGGTCCAGTACGTTAGAATACTAGTGGCCCAGTACGTTAGGATACTGATGGCCCAGTACGTTATGATACTGGTTGTCCAGTACGTCAGGATATTGATGGCCCAGTACGTTATGATACTGGTGGCCCAGTACGTTAAGATACTGGTAGTGCAGTACGTTATGATACTGGTGACCCAGTACGTTAGGATAATGGTGGCCTAGTACGTTATGATACTGGTAGTCTAGTACGTTATGCTACTGGTACCCTGTACGTTATGATACTGGTGGCCCAGTACGTTATGATACTAGTAGCCCATTAAGTTATGATACTGGTAGTCCAGTGCGTTATGATACTGGTGGCCCAGTGCGTTATGATACTGGTGGCCCATTAAGTTATGATACTGGTGGCCCAGTGCGTTATGATACTGGTGGCCCATTAAGTTATGATACTGGTGGCCCAGTACGTTATGATACTGGTAGCCCATTAAGTTATGATACTGGTGGCCCAACGTTAGGATGCTGGTGGCCCAGCACGTTATGACGCTGGTGGCCCAGTACGTTATGATGCTGGTAGTGCAGTACGTTAGGATACTGGTGGCCCAGTACGTCATGATACTTGTTGCCCAGTACGTCATGATACTTGTGGTCCAGTACGTTAGAATACTGGTGGCCCAGTACGTTATGATACTGGTTGTCCAGTACGTCAGGATATTGATGGCCCAGTACGTTATGATACTGGTGGCCCAGTTCGTTAAGATACTGGTAGTGCAGTACGTTATGATACTGGTGACCTAGTACGTTATGATACTGGTAGCCCAGTACGTTAGGATAATGGTGGCCTAGTACGTTATGATACTGGTAGTCCAGTACGTTGTGATACTGGTACCCTGTACGTTATGATACTGGTGGCCCAGTACGTTATAATACTGGTAGCCCAGTAAGTTATGATACTGGTAGTCCAGTGCGTTATGATACTGGTGGCCCAGTACGTTATGATACTGGTAGCCCATTAAGTTATGATACTGGTGGCCCAGTACGTTATGATACTGGTAGCCCATTAAGTTATGATACTGGTGGCCCAGTACGTTATGATACTGGTAGCCCATTAAGTTACGATACTGGTAGTCCAGTACGTCATGATACAGGTGGCCCAGTGCGTTATGATACCGTTGGCCAAGTGCGTTATGATACCGGTGGCCCAGTGCGTTATGATACCGATGGCCCAGTGCGTTATGATACCGGTAGTCCAGTACGTTATGATACCGGTGGCCCAGTACGTTAAGATACCGGTGGCCCAGTACGTTATGATACCGGTGGCCCAGTACGTTATGATACCGGTGGTCCAGTACGTTATGATACCGGTGGCCCAGTACGTTATGATACCGGTGGCCCAGTACGTTATGATACTGGTGGCCTAGTACGTTATGATACCGGTAGTCCAGTAGTAGCTTTTATTTTTATTCCACATCAGTTACGCCAACATGATTTCGAGCATTTTGATCTTTAAATCCCAATTTCCTTTGGGTTTGCATGTTGTATAAACTTCTCAATTTCAATGTCATCAAGAGGCACTCACTTGACATAATATTGAAATACATGACATGAGTTCGAATTGTTCTAAGCACTGGTATAAAGAATGCTAACAATGATGTCATCTATTAGCATACAAGAAATGTTGATGCAAGTCAGTGTAAAGTCCTATATAGTTTTCGTTCCCACTGAAACAGCATGACGAATACCGAGAACCACTGCTAGCTGGATCTAGTTTCTGTACAGTATTCAAAGAAAGAAAACACGGATTGCCGGGACCCAGCACTAAACTGGGTTTCAGGTTTGAAAATATATTAACTCCGTGTTCTATATTTTTCCAAAGCGTGTACACTCGCATTTAAATTTGTAAAGTAATCGTAAGAAAAAGTTCACGCTATGTGGGGAAGAAAAGACATCTCTGAATGAAACAGTGCAACTGATTGTAATGAAACGTAGCCACAATGTTCCTATTGTGGTGTGTTTTGTTACAGCCCGCTTCAATATTTACCGGAACAGCTTATCCGATTAATATATTTTAACAGTCCTTTGGCTTGACATCTTTAAAGTTAGTGTTTTCATCCGTTTCGATATTTACTCCAAGGCGATGCACATCATTAAGAGGTTTTAGAGGAGATTTGTTTTAAGAAATTACAGCCCACACATGAACAACGGATGGCAGACGACGGACAAATTACCACAGCATAGTCTCACCAAGCCATTGGACATTAGAGTTTGTGAGGTTCTCTTTCAGTCAAACGTTGTCCGATCGCACTTTTCCCGACGCGCTTAGCAATACCACGTCGAAATTAAAACTTACTTACCAAAGCTGTGTAGAATGTGCACACGATTCCAACAGAAATGATGGCCGTCCACAATGGGAAACCGGTTACTGGAATCAAAGACATACATAATAGACGGCTAGGCACTTATTAAAATAAAAATATACGGAAAAGCTGGAGGAACATTTTGACTTAATACATCTGATTTATTACTTAAAACGTATCATTTAATACCTGTCTCTTAATGCATACCACTTAACACGTGTCACGTCTAACGTGTCACTTAATACGTGTCACTTGATACGTGTAGCTTTGTATGTGACAGTTATTACATGTCAGTCAATAAGTATGTTTCACTGAATACGTGTCACTTAATACGTGTCACTTGGTATGTGTCACCTAATATGTGTCGCCTAATACGTAGCAGGTGATATGCATCACCTAATATGTGTCACTTAATACTTAATATGTGTCACTCAGTACGTGTCACTTTATATGTGTCATTTTATGTGTCACTTGGTTGATTTTCGTCACTTAATACTGGTACCCTGTACGTTATGATACTGGTGGCCCAGTACGTTATGATACTGGTAGCCCATTAAGTTATGATACTGGTAGTCCAGTGCGTTATGATACTGGTAGCCCATTAAGTTATGATACTGGTGGCCCAGTACGTTATGATACTGGTAGCCCATTAAGTTATGATACTGGTAGTCCAGTACGTTATGATACAGGTGGCCCAGTGCGTTATGATACCGGTGGCCCAGTGCGTTATGATATCGGTGGCCCAGTGCGTTATGATACCGGTGGCCCAGTACGTTATGATACCGGTAGTCCAGTACGTTATGATACCGATGGCCCAGTACGTTATGATACCGGTGGCCCAGTACGTTATGATACCGGTGGCCCAGTACGAGATGATACCGGAGGCCCAGTACGTTATGATACCGGTGGTCCAGTACGTTATGATACCGGTGGCCCAGTACGTTATGATACCGGTGGCCCAGTTATTACATGTCAGTCAATAAGTATGTTTCACTGAATACGTGTCACTTAATACGTGTCACTTGGTATGTGTCACCTAATATGTGTCGCCTAATACGTAGCAGGTGATATGCATCACCTAATATGTGTCACTTAATACTTAATATGTGTCACTCAGTACGTGTCACTTTATATGTGTCATTTTATGTGTCACTTGGTTGATTTTCGTCACTTAATACGTCTCACGTTATATGTGTCACTTACTGTGGGTCATGGTATATGTGTCCTTTAATACGTGTCACTTTATGTGTCACTTAATACGTGTTACTTTATGTGTCACTTAATACGTGTTACTTTATGTGTCACTTAATACGTGTCACTTAATACGTGTTACTTTATGTGTCACTTAAAACGTGTTACTTTATGTGTCACTCAATACGTGTTACTTTATGTGTCACTTAATACGTGTCACTTTATGTGTCACTTAATACGTGTTACTTTATGTGTCACTTAATACGTGTATAGGATTTTCACGGTTTCTTCAAATACCCATTATTAAAATGATTGAAAACGCATAAAATAAATTATGAGCTGGTAACTCTTAATTATACGCTCCAGTTTTTTGGGTTTGGACTGGCTGGTTAAAGTCGTTTATACGGTGTCTATGAGTTTGTATTCTCAATATTTACATATAAGTTATATAATATACCTCGTCGTCAGCAAGTTTAGAAACGGTGTACATATTGTGTAAAATATGGCTGTTGTTGGCGGCATAGATACTTTAAATGTAGATATTGACCTCATTGATTGCAGGATTTCAGGATTTGTTTAATGCTGGTTATTTTCAGCCATCTCCATTTAATGCATATTTTGAGATATGTTATCTCGGTTACAGTCAATGTTGCATAGAGATACTGATGTGTTACACTCGTTGACGTCGAGCTGGTATGGTACCGATTTACCTTTATTTACATCGAGTCAATTTTACCGATCTCATTAAAACCAGACCCTTTATCATACATTAAAATCAGACCCTTTATCAGGCTACGATACTCCACGATACCAAAGCATAATCAGGATTTGATTGTAATGAAATTACAATTTGACAGCTAATAAAGGGTGGACATAAGGCTTTTTGTTAGGGTTTAGAGACTGACAAATGATGGTGTTTACTGTTCTAAATACACCGCTTCGTGAAGCTCCATTGTGTTCAACTTTTACTATAACAGCACTGAATGATTCTTGCATTCCAAATAATAAAGCATGACTGCCTATGCCCCTTTAACTATACCTTATACTGAAACTATGGATATGAATCTGTCAACATGAAGTTAAACAAAATAGTGTTACCAACATCGTCACCCAAGTTAACTTTACTCCTGCTCAAAACTGTCACTGCAGATCCTTAGCTGGTAAGCAAATTAAGAGTTCTGTGTGAAAGATTCACCCATTTATGAAAAGTTCGGCTAAGATATATCTAGATCTACATATACTTTGACGAGGACATTACCGTATATAAGTTGATGTTAGACTATTCTAACTGTAGTGATCCGTGACCGGGATAGTAAAGAAACTGCGTCTAAAACTTTCTGGAATCCCTCAAGGATCTCGACTCGTCAAGTGAGAGGTATACATTACAGATACTTCTACCTAAGAAACAGTGGGTGGTCTTCCTCTAAGCCAGAGACCCTGGGTTCGAGTCCCGGTCGAGGAACGATTTTTTTTATCACTTATTTATCACTGTTATACTTATGAGAGCATCTAACTGTAAAACAGAAGTGTGTTCAAGTCCCGAGAGTGGCAAACGTTTGTCCGGAAATTATGGTGCTATATGTGCTACACTGTATGCAATGAATTCGCATAAAGTGCATCATCCACTGCCAGTGAGATCGAACTTGAACCAAGAAATTAGGAGTTTCACACAAAACACATATTACTCTGCGGCATTTTACATAGCTTTTATAAAATCAAAGATGAGAGCACGCGCCCGGTTTATTTTCAATACTGTACTTAGTATACTTTCAACGATCAGGGAAAATTTTCACACGCAGCCTCTGCGTTTTGATGCGGAACAGTAGTTTTTTCGGTCATGCATTTAAAAGGGAACATTTGATTGACGCGTGTACTGTTCGTCTCTTGTTTGGTTTAACCCAGATATTAGGCCGTGGGCTGCTACCCAAGTGTTGACATGTTGGTACCACTCAAGCGGGCATATTCTAATATGCATTTTCGGAAAGGTCAATGTCTTAGGCTTCTTTTAAGCCATGATAGTATTATTAGTTCGGTAGCTTACGTGTGTAAAAACTATTGTTTTATAAAGGGAGGTAATTTTTACGTTCGTCATGTTAACATAGGTCAACCCTTGGTTTCGTTCGTCATGTTAACATAGGTCAACCCTTGGTTACGCTCGTCATGGTAACATAGGTCAACCCTTGGTTACGCTCGTCATGTTAACATAGGTCAACCCTTGGTTACGTTCGTCATGTTAACATAGGTCAACCCTTGGTTACGCTCGTCATGGTAACATAGGTCAACCCTTGAAAACGTATACATGCATATGGGACCATACATTTAAACATTTTAATCATTAAACGTATATTCTATTAGAAATAAAAATAACCAGACAAATTAGAATACATTTATCCTTTCATTTAAGCAAATTTATAGCTTTTTAGATTTAATACATACGAAACAATACGACAGAATATAAACGTGTGACACCTCTGTAATAAAGGTGTTGCTATAAAGGGATATAATAAAATATATCGAGCTAACATTAAAACATAATTCCCAGAAATGTTACAATTAAAAGTTCTACACCATTTGTTTTTGTGTCGCCTTTGTAGCATGGAAGACACATATGGATCGCTTTGTCCGTCGTCTGTTGTCGTCCTTCGTCGTTGTCATCGTGCGTCCGTTCATCCGTCTGTCACGCTTTAACATGTAACTGAACTTGGCCATAACATAAAAGGTATTTAACCTTATTCATGTAACTTCACGAACTTGTTCATCTCACCCCAAGGAAAGTCGTTACACATATATAATATCTTTGACTTTCATGTCGGCCAGGTTATGTCCCTTTCCATTAAACTTTATCATGCAGCCTGACTAATCTCATAACTTTAAATAAGCACATGGCAGGCAACAGAAGTGTTTCGTGGAACACCCGTCTAGTTATTTATTTAACATACGCAAAAGCCTATGTGATTATCAGCCATTGCTTCCATCATTGAATAATATACAATTGTTAAATTCACCATCATACTGAATATGTGTATGGCCATCATACTGAATATGTGTATGGCCATAATTGTAAAAGTAGTGTAGAGAATAACTGTGATGTACTACAAGGTTGACATTGCTCATGCCTAAAGTATGCATTTGGTTGAACATTTTACTAGGCCCTACCCCATCCATTTTGGATTTGTTTTTATAAAGATGACAGACCAATTGTCCTTAAATATAGCAGCTAATGGGTTTTACACGCGACCCAAGTTAACAAGGGTTTACATTAAACAATTCAACCGCGCGCCCCCTAAATATTCCGGATCATACATGTATGTCCATGTTACTGTAGATAAAATATCAAACAATTTCGATGCACGCCCTCAGTATAAAAAAAATGCTCGCACGCTTCGCTCGCTCGACGCATAATGGCTAATGAGTGGTTTAATTAACACTGTTAAATCCTTTTATTTGAAAATGGACTTTTTTACCCTATCAATGCACTACCGCAACCGTTTTATGAGGCTAGAAACGGACCCGAAAATTTACCAAAAACTTACGCCCCCCCCATCCAAACTCTCAGTATTTCGATGCACGCCCTCAGTATAAAAAAAATTCTCGCTCGCTTGACGCATAATGGCTAATGAGTGGTTTAATGAACACACTAAGTCCTTTTATTTGAAAACGGACATTTTTACCCTACCAATGCACTACCGCAACCGTTTTATGAGGCTAGAAACGGACCCGAATATTGACCAAAATCTAACGCACCCCCTAAGCTGAAATCCTGGATCCGCCCCTGTTCATATTTTGATATACTGAAGCGAAAAAGAAACGCAACTCGGGAATTCCGCTCTGTATTGTATATACTGCCCACTTAATTCCACATAATATTCCAAGATGTTTTGTGTAAAAAAAAAGTTGCAGTTAGTCAGAGAAAGGACGCAACTCTGATGTTGTAGACGTTTTAATCACAGTACACTTTTTAACATTTGTTTGTTTGCTCACATGCTTGAGCCGAACGCGTACTCTGTCAATAATGAAACTTTGAAAGAATACTATATGCTGTGTTATGTGTTGTTTTAGTCTTTTCCGAAAGGAAAAGTCTTACGTAGCCGTGTACCATTCGATTAACAGCAGCATATTGTACATGCAATACATAGCGGGAATTCTTAAGTTGCGTTTCTTTTTCGTTTCAGTATAAATATTAAAAAAACAGCGATGTATACGCTTTCTTTGGTGATTTACCCCAAAAAGTTCAAACTGCAAACGGTTTTTCATTCTAAATATTATTTTTGTCTACATGAACATAACAGACAACTTTCAGAAGCTTCAGACACCTAATAATGCAATGATCATAATAGTAATAACAAATATTCCAGTTTTTAGCGATATTTGTTTAAATTTGCATGTTTTAGCCCCAAAAACGTGTTAAGCTTCCGTTTCAGAAAAACTAACACGGCTATTTCTTTTTTACTAAGATATATCTAAAAGGTGGAAGCATTTAACTTGAAATGTGCCAGCTGAGTTGGTACCGAAAAGTTGAGTAGCCCATGGCCTATATCGGAACACCATAAACTGATCTAGTTATTAGTTATAGGTGAACTTATAGACCGTGAATGTGCAAACTCTAAGATCTAATCTTCATAAAAAACAATATTAAAACAGTTTTCAAGTTGTCTGTCAATATTAACTGGCTGTCTATCCTAAACCAACAACAGATACTCGTACGAGGGGTGTTCAAAAAGGAATGTTGCTATCGAAGAAAGAAAGTACACAACGTATTGTTCATTTCTTCAAAGAGGGCTGGCGTGGGGTTTTCAAAAAGGAATGTTGCTATCGAAGAAAGAAAGTACACGACGTATTGTTCATTTCTTCAAAGAGGGCTGGCGTGGCGCAGTCGGTAGCGCGGCGGATTTGTAACCGGAGGCCCGGGTTCAATCCTCCGTGGTGCCATCGAGTTTCGTCGGTGTGTTCTTGGCAAGACACTTTCCCTCAGCCTCGTCCGTCGGATGGGGACGTAAACCGGGCGGTCCCGTGAATCGGTCTATCCTCCGAGCACGTTTAAAAACCATAGAGTAGGGCACGGTTCCCGGATTCCTATGTATTCCCCTCTCTGGGGCGGCTCTAAATAACCTATACTGTGTTTATGAACCGTTAAACAACATTCCGTTCAATTCAATTCATTTCTAAGTAATTAATTTAAAACATTTTAGTATTAATAACTTAAGCAAGTTTTACCTCCAGAAAGCACATATGCGCGGTCTGTATTGTGTACGCTTTCCAGACACTAGAAGATGGCAGACCCGAGTCATTGTCACGATGTATGTCTGAGCCACGATGTTTGTCTGAGAACAAGATAAACGACTTTTTTTTTCTTGGAAACAAGGAAAGTTTGCAGAAGGCCATATCTCGTGAATACTTGGGGTGAAAAAGAAATGCCTCTTTCACCACTTACAAGTATTATGTCACTTTGTGTGCGTTCGGGTGTAGTCGTGCAATAGCTGCACGTGCCTTGACTCCTGTCGCTGATCGGCGTTTCATTTTTGTCTCGCCTTTTCGAAGGAAAAAGGAGACATAGGTGTTGCTTTTCCGGCGGCGCCGGCGGCGTCAGAATTCAAGTTTTGCGTTTTGTAATTTTCATACAAACTGTATACGTTGTATCTTGGGTGGTACAAAGCAAATGTGGATGCGATCTTGACCCTCCAAGTAAAGGGCAGATAACTTTAATTGTTACATATGCATCACTTTCTCATGAACTATAATTATGCGTTAGATGCGTCAAACCGAGTTTATAGCTTAATCTTTGGAAGACAGAACATTCTATTTTGACATAGTCTATGATCATCTATGATCTTGACCTACTTTTTGGAGCTGGTGATTTTTTTTTTTATAGAATGGCATTTTGTTTTTAAACAAATGCACTTAAATGTAACTGTAAACTCCATTGTTTTTAGTTATTAAACTGTTTACAAACTTTCATTTAAGCAACATTTATCTTTTATTTTTAAGTGACGCCCCCGTTAGGCGAGACATGCAAATCCGCGGATTTCTTGTTTGTAGTTATGTAATTTTCCTTTTGAGTACAAATTTATGTACTTTCGTTGGTACAATATACACATGTGCCTTTCATGTAACACACATGCACGTATCACGCTTGCTCTACTTTTATGTTTTGAACACTGAATGATGAAAGGAATGAACTGAAAATAGAATATCAAAAAAGGAAAAAAACAAACTAGAAATGTGTCCATAGGACACGGATGCCCCCAATAGGGTCACTGTGCCATAGCATTTTTATAATGAACATAAACACTGATAAACACGTTCAACTTTTTAATAGAAGAACTGAAATGGAGAAAGTTGTAGATGAAGGATTAATTTGTAATTCAAACCTTGAAGTAATTCTCTTTTGAGTAAAGACTTTCTTAACAGACAGTGAGACACAAGTATTTCAGCCCCTATTTTGACTAAGTAACTCTGTGGTTCTTTGTCCAAAATAAAAATGAAAACCCAGGTGCGCATCTTCACTTTCTGGTCAACATTCCTGTAAAGTTTTGATCTAGGGTAAACTAATAATGCAGGAGGGCGCGACACAAAGTTTCCAGCCCCTATTTTGACTCTTGGTCCAAAAAAAACCAAATTCAGGTGATCATTTCTAATTATGTGCTTCTTATATATGTTTACGACATATACGTGTATCGTTTACTTGTTTGTCTGCAGCTGGATGTGGACTTCATTGTTACGGATTTCTTTTTGATGGTATGTACCTTTATTTACACTGTTTGGTCTATATGGGCGCTGAAGACAGGACAATAGTGAGGTTGTGTCCATCAAATCGATTTAAGCTTACCGGTAGGTCATATTGCCTGTCGGTAATCCTATCTTGTGTATTGTCATTTTCATTGTATATTTAATTTGCTCTTTGTTGTTGGTACACTGCTTGCCAACGATGCCATTGCGTTTGGGGGCTGTGGTTTATATAGAACCGTTTTTTCCTCATTATGTATGACTATACACGCAGAGTGGACATTATATAAGCACATGTATGCTGAGTGGACATTATGCACATCTATGCAGACTAAACATTGTGAAAATACACGCAGATTGGATATTATCAAATATAAATGTAGTGTGTTTATTATGAAACATACATGCAGAGTGGACATCATCAAAACACATGCAGAGTTGACGTTATGTAAATACATATAGAATATGCATATTCAAATACATGCAGAGAACACGTATGATCGAAGATAAATATTGTTTAAGCTTTGAAAACTTACCGGCATTCAAGGCAAGTGATGGTGCATAGAGCACAATGGCCATGTACAATATCTGGAATAAAAAACACACAAGCAAATTGGAATTGTTTGGAATATTTACATATTTTTAATACAATGGATAAAACGTTTTTGTTACCGGTGTTATTTTTTCTCCTAAGGTTTAGTGGTGGGCCTTAAAGGACTAGGTATGATAACGGGAACAATAGTGACGAACACATTACAAATGGACCGAATCATTATTAAAACTCATTCTAACACGACCTCCGCAGTCTTTCATATACACAAAGAAGAGAGACAGCTGTATGTTATTCTACGATAAAATACAGCTGTTCTGTTAATTCCCCGCGTATATTTCATCCGTTGAAGCGCCGCGTTACATGACGTCACTTGCAAACGTCACGAAGACAAACTCAACAGTAAATTTAATGAAATGTTAATAACAACAAATTTGCCATGCTCCCAAACCGTGCACACCCCGGTATAAACCCATCATATGTGTTACAGTTTATTATTTTGTAATTGTATGTTTATGGACAGCTCCGGTAAAATGTAGGTTTTTGTATAATGTTTGCGAAAATGTAGATAGTTTTAAATGCAGGTGTGAATGGTTTCACAGATAACATTTGAAATCGGCTTTTATTGTTTTAAGTATGTTTGATATAACACCGTGTATATATACTCGGTAAAAAAAGTTTTGGACCAGGGTATGTAAAGTCATATAAAAATAAAACTAGTGGACATAATTTAAGTATCGTTTTTTAGTAACCAAGGTCTACCCTACCAGGTTAATTTGGTACCAGAAACATTAAATTCCAAACAAGATTTAATTTTAAAAAAATATCGCGAACACACAAAGGGTCTGTAAAAAATGTTGCAAAGTCCATAAAAAGTAACAGTTACGGACACATTCGAGTAACCAATAAAAAGATTATTATTTGTTCGCAAACTTTCATTGTAAACGACAATTATTGTTGATTGTTGATCTATTGTAAATTATCAACTGAGATAACAAGGGTTATGGTCGAATGTCATGGTTCAGCGATCATTGTACGGGTTCGAACACTGCCATGGTCCAAAACATTTTTTTACAGAGTATGTATATGTTAAATAATTAGATTTAAATGAAAGATTAGTCACAAAGGAAGTTGACCAAGATAGCAATTCATACCTGAGGGGTATTAGTTTAGGTATAGATAAATTGGCGTTTATTGCATCAAATAGTACTTAGACATTTATATTGTCCAGGTTACCATGGTAACCGCTATGGAATGCACATTTTATACAAGGGATTTGTGTGGGGTAGGATGGAGGAAGTCAGGGTTTGGATTTGAACTACAGCGGTTATCCGTGTGTTAATGAAAATTGGACTATCCATTTCATGATTGTTAATATTCATATTAGCTAGAACTTTTATTGTTTGGTATTTCCAACATTTAGACATTGATAACATGATATATTGGTTTTCACGTGATATGAAGATAAAAAAAGAAATATTAAAACAACAAACATCAGAAGAATTCGACTTTGTCGTACATTGAATTTTCCTACAGAAAAATAGGACTAGTAAAATATAGACTATAACATATGCATCAGTACATATAACATTAAAACGCATCTTGAACAAGCTGAGAACGTTTGACGTCATACAGCGCAAGCTATATGACGTAAGCAATGACTTAATTGTTTGTCCCGTGACTAGTAGTGTATTGAAACGCAGAGCTCTGCATACGGGGGCGCCCAATGGAACAGCCTGTAAACATAGCAGCCTGATTACCTTGACCTCCGAGATAACATTATAGTGCCCCAACAAAAGCGTAAACAATGGGGTTATTGTTGTGTTAGAATCGAAATAATAAATACGAAACCTGTATTTTATCGGTGAATAAAATACAGTTAGTCGTTCGGATGCGAGTAATTACTACGCATCCGAACTCCTAACTGTATTTTACTCATCGATAAAACACAGGTACTCATTTATTATTTCTTAATTAAAAAGCAAGTTTGAAGGCTCTAAATCAGTTTAAGAGCCTCACAACTAAGGCATTTTCTTTCGAAAAATGATTTTTTGCACAATTTTAGCAGTTTTCAGTCAGTTTTTGGTACTAGAAATATAGAGAGCACTCTCGAGCACACTCGAGCACAGCTGATTCTTTTTGTTAAAGCAAGTAACTGATAAGGACACAGCATACGCCGAAGAAATGTGTGTGCTCGGAGGTGCGCTCTATATTTTTAGGATCAAAAACTTGCACAGAAAGGTATACAATCTGCAAAATATTACAACATTACCAAAAATGCCATTTTTTGACCTAGTTAAATCTAGATAAATTAAATAAATACAAATATCGTTCGAAGATAGAATATTAGCAATCTACTTTAACACGCACAACAATTCATAATAAAATAATAGTTTTTTGCATTCTGAATATTGTGGGGGACAACATGCCCTCTTATCATACATTGTCATTTAAAGTCTGAATATGTTTACATTGTATTTTCAACCTTAACGCCGGTAAAACAGACTTTGAGTCTTGTAGCTGTGTGTAATTTTACCGTCAAAATTGCATTTAAAACCGATGTACCCATGCGTTAATTGATAATAATAATTTCAAGGTTACCGCTCCATAAAAGCTACGCAAACTTTTTAACCAGTGTTTACATTAAGACCTGTCTGGCGATTCACGACATGTATATGCTTTTCATTTAGCTTCGGATAACGCAGGAATCAATGACGTCACGATACTTTTTCTTTTGCATACTAGTAGTAACATTTAAACAACAGTATAAGAATTGCATCAGGCTGAGTTTTGCATTTTGTTTAAATATTTAGGAATCACTGTATGACATATTACAATACATATTGTGGTACACATGGACACTTATGGCACTTATATTTGCGCAATCGTGAATGCTCGGCCAATACGTAATTCTTCGGGATCCCGCCTCGTGTGTATCACGACGCTTCGGTATGTTCAAAATCTAGTCTGGTACCCTTCCCCTACTGCGCTCTTACTCTCCCTTCGTAGGGTCAGGCAATGGCCAGCCCATTTTGAATTGAATTGAATTGAATGTTGTTTAACGGCTCATCAACACAGTATAGGTTATTTAGAGCCGCCCCAGAGAGAGGGGAATGATACATAGGAATTCGGGAACCGTGCCCTACTCTTATTATCGAATAGATTCCTATGGTTCTTTAACGTGCTCGGAGGATAGACCGATACACGGGGAACCCATTTTGAATGATGCACCGTGGGTCAAAGTGTAGCGGGACATGATATGATTCTACGAGATGTTTGCGTTCCAAATGTAAAGATTATACAATCATCTGACCACTTACCATTTGTGTGCAGAATGTTAGAGAGCCCGCTGTTCGCACACCCTTGCTGAATCTGTACTCCAGGTACTGAAATTGAACAATTAGAGAGATAACTCAACCTTTGATTTTATTAATGGAATATAAATCACAAGAGAGCCGGGTGTGTTTGTGTTCGTTCATTTATTATTTTCTACCAGCATGAACGAATAAAAGGGATTGATTTTCACTGCGACGAAAATTAAAAGTCTTATGGAGCCCTGGATCCGTATTCATAAAGCTTCTTACACATATTTGAACTTAAGTCAAAATTTATAAAAAAACAACAACATCATTTTCTATCGTTTTAAGACATCTTCTTTATATGTTTAATAATTCTATGGATTAATAAAACCATCAGCTAAACATTTGTCTTAAAATATATTCTCTGTAGTGTCCTTAAAAGTTAATAAGTATGTTTGAAAATATGTTAAAATCTTAAGTTTTGACTGAAGTAATATTTTCCGCTTAATTTGCTTTATGAATACGGGCCAATTTTCCAGAAGACAAAAGTGTTATACCAATGCGTTTTTTAAGAAAATTAAAATTTATTCGTCAACCACCATTTGTATGGAGTATGAAGATTAGCAAATTCAGGTAAACATCATGTTTCTCAGGTACACAACCCATGCATTTCAGTTGCATATACCTATAATCACATAATCTTTATCGAATGAGTGCATTCAAGTACTTACAACGATTTTAAAATGATCTAGAACAACTTTGTTGACTTTTATATAAATATGAATGTAAACAAAGAAATTCATGGCACGTCCAGTGCAATATTCACGTAGGGCAGCTTTAAACCATCGAACAAATTGTATTGCTATTGGCATGGCCAATGATGGTCATTAGAATAATAACATAAAACTTAAAACCAGGTTGTTGTTTTTTACAAAGACTCAATGGCAGTTAGCCAGGGGCACCCGGACAGCCGACGGTTCTCGCTTCGGCCTGTGAAACTATTTTTTTTCTTTCGAGAAAAACAACTAACAACAAAAACAAGAGGGCCATGATGGCCCTATATCGCTCACCTGAGTTAATTTGAACCAATAAAAGAGGGCCAGGGCCAAGATGGCCCTAAAGCGATCACATGAGTACTGGCACATTATCAAACTTCTTTGAAATTTTATGGTCATATACAAACTGTGCAAGTTTGGTAAAGGTTGTTCAAGAAATGTGGGCTCTGTTGTGTATAACAACATTGATATAGACAGTTAAGACACTGACAAAGATTGGTAAAGATCAAATATAAAATGAAGGTGCTAGAGAATAACACCTTGGGCGGAGCCAAATGTGACCCCAGGGCTACATGTAATATATGAGAGCTGTGTGCTTCGTGGTTTTAGAGAAGATTTTTTAAGTTTTTCCCTATACAAGTCTATGTAAAACGTGACCACTGGGGCGGGGCAAAATGTGAACCCAGGGTCACCATTTGAACAAACTTGGTAAAGGACCATAAGAGTATAGTAAATGCAAAATATTAAACCTCTGGCTCTTGTAGTTCCAGAGAAGAAGACTTTAATGTGTTGCCTATATAAGTCTTTGTAAAACTGTGACTCACGGAGTGGGGTCAAGTTTGACACCAGGGTCACCATTTGAACAAACTGTGTAGAGGACCATAAGCTTATAGCAAATGCAAAATATAAACCTCTGGCTCTTGCAGTTCCAGAGAAGTAGATTTTTTTCAGTTTTTCCATATACAAGCCTATGTAAAACTGTGACCCCGGGGCGGGGCCAAATGTGACCCCTGCGTCACCATTTGAACAAAATTGGTAGAGGACCATGAGCTTATAGCAAAAGCAAAATATTAAACCTCTGGCTCTTGCAGTTTCAGAGAAGAAGATTTTTTAAGTTTTTCCCTATACATATCTATGTAAAACTGTGACCCCCGGGGCGGGGACAAATTTGACCCCAGGGTCACCACTTAAACAAACTAAGTAGAGAACCATAAGCTGATGCTACATGTAATACATGAGAGCTCAGTGCCATGTGGTTCCAGAGAAGAAGATTTTTTTCAGTTTTTCCTTATACAAGCCTATGTAAAACTATGATCCCCGGGGCGGGGCCAAATGTTACCCCTAGGTCACCATTTGAACAAATTTGGTAGAGGACCATAAGCTTATAGTAAATGCAAAATATTAAACCTCTGGCTCTTGCAGTTTCAGAGAAGAAGTTTTTTGTAAGTTTTTCCCTATACATGTCCATGTAAAACATGTGGCCCTTGGGGCGGGGCCAAATGTGACCCCAGGGTCACCATTTAAACAAGCTTTGTAAAGGACCATAAGCTTATAGTAAAGACAAAATATCAAACCTCTGGCTCTTGCAGTTTCCGAGAAGAAGATTTTTAAAAAAGAAATCCTATACAAGTCTATGTAAAACAATGGCCCCCGGGGCGGGGACAAATTTGACCCCAGGGTCACCATTTGAACAAACTAAGTAGAGGACCATAAGCTGATGCTACATGTAATACATGAGAGCTCTGTGCCATGTGGTTCCAGAGAAGATTTTTTTTCAGTTTTTCCCTATACAAGCCTATGTAAAACTGTGACCCCCGGGGCGGGGCCAAATGTGACCCCTGGGTCACCATTTGAACAAACTTGGTAAAGGACCATAAGCTTATAGTAAATGCAAAATATCAAACCTCTGGCTCTTGCAGTTTCCGAGAAGAAGATTTTTAAAAAAAAATCCTATATAAGTCTATGTAAAATTGTGACCCCCGGGGCGGGGACAAATTTGACCCCAGGGTCACCATTTGAACAAACTTAGTAGAGGACCATAAGCTGATGCTACATGTAATATATGAGACCTCTGTGCCTTGTGGTTTCAGAGAAGAAGATTTTTTAAAGTTTTTTCCTATATGTCTATATGAAAAACATGCAAAATCTCAATATACATACTTTGGACCCCTGGGGCATGGCCATTTTTGACCCCGGGGACTTTATTTGAACAAACTTGATAGTCTAGACGTTGGCAATCATTTTAAACGAAAAACTGTCGAAATCTGTCTAGCGGTTCTTTAGAAGAAGATTTTTTAAGGTTTCAACCATATATGGTAATGGCGGCCATCTTGGATGTCGCGCTGATCTAATTTTAACAAATCTAAAAAGCATACATCTAAGGATCATCCACGTGAAGTTTGGTCAAAATTGGTCAAGCGGTTTCTGAGGAGAAGTTATTTGAAGCAAAAGTTAACGACGGACGACGGACGACGACGTCCGTCGACGGACGACGGACGAAGAGTGATCCCAATAGCTCACCTGAGTCCGTCGACGGACGACGGACGAAGAGTGATCCCAATAGCTCACCTTTGAGCCTTCGGCTCAGGTGAGCTAAAAAAGGTAACATTCAATTTTCGAAAAGTCTGAAAATTGTCCGCGATTTTAAAATCTTCGACTGAAAAGGTCTCTTAGATCAAACCCATTTATATATGCCAGTCATGTTGTTTGTAAACGTTAAAAAAAAAGGTCGAACTAATAAGAATAGACAATCCGCATTTGGCAAAACGGAACGGGAGAGAACGCGTGCATGCATATTAATTACTGTGAGTAAATACAAACTATTCGACTGAATCTACTTTTTGTGGGGGTCTATGGGTCCGACTTTAAATTTACAAATAATGAAATTTTCTATTCTAAAGGACCAAACATACTGTCAAACATAATATTATGAATGCGCCTAAAAAAACAACTTATTTACACGGAAATTCATTTTGCACAATACATCTTAAATTATATGTGCTGTCCTAGGTAACGCACCAGTTAACTGTACGTCCTAATCTTTTAACGATACATGGCGAATTTCATTTTGAACGATATGATGTACCGCTTTAATACATTAAGTACGAAGGCTTTATATTTTCAAATAGGAACTCCGAGAAAAAATATAACTGAACATTAAACCAGATAAAAAAAGTAAGTCATTTAGATAATTCTACAAGAATGCAATAGTAATTCCAGTAAAACTAAAAATGTGTCTATGGAATTTGATGCCCCACTGAAAACAATCCTCGGAAATCGAAAAATTCGAAGAAAAAAGGGCTGTAATTGCGGTAACAGATATTCGATTTTGACGAGGAATCTATATGCACATGTTGGCATTCTATAAAAGCAGGGCCTAGCTAGGCCCAATTTACAGCATAGGCCCGATTGTAAACTTATCATAGGGGGTCAGGGGGTCCCCACTGCCCACCCCACCCCACTGTAATGTAAGAATACATAAGCTGCGTTCTGACGTCTATTTCAGATTTATACAATGGGAAAGATAAGTACACAAATGTACAGTGGCGTAGATGAAACTGATTCGAGCATTTGCCTGCTTGCACATCTGAGTTTTTAAAAAGAAGTAGGCGGAGAGAAAGAAAGAAAGAAAAATGACAATTAGTATTCAAAATGTCAGTTATTGTCTGCACATGACATCAATACATCTACACCGATTGGTCAATAACACACCTGACCAAAACTGTGTAAGCCGGAGAGTTCAAAATGATTCAACAATTGCAAGACAGGCTTTCGAGGCAGGCAGAAGGTCTTTAGCCCACTTTTTGATATTGTGATATATGCAGATCTTAACACACGATGTAGTGGGAAGAATGTACGAACCTGCCATATGACCAGCAGATGAACGTGACCGAAAATCCCAAATCTCTGCTAGAAACCCTACAGCTATAACACACTCCCACGAAATGAATGTCGTGTTTGATGTTATTAATATAGAACTGAAATCATTGTTTATTTCATTTTCCGTCATTTTCCGTCATTTTATTAAATTACTGTGCTAGCCGGGGCCTACAGGTCCCAGGTGTTGCTGCGAACTGAAAAAAACAAGATATGTCTCATGTTTGCCACATAAACCAATTGACCAAATGTATTGTGTTCTGCTTTGAACTAAATTGTGTTTGTTCTTTGTGCATGTAAGCTTCTTTGGCACTTGAGCTGACGCAGTCATCTCCTCTAGGCTCCGTAGCATGATCCCTTGAAACAGCTGATGGCATGTCAGTTAAAACCGACAAAGTTTAATTGCTCCACTGTTTACAGCAGGAACCAACCACACAGCGACCTACTGAAGGTACGGTGTATGTGTTCGAAGATAATGTTGCCTGGTTTTCGTCCACAGGGCTTTTGGAAGTGAATTACTAAAGAGACACGGAAGCAACCCAGATTACAAGTTCGAGAATATGCAAATGCTTGAGTGAGTTGTTACCTTTGAAGTGAAACGTCTTTTGTGATGTGTAACGAAGTGGATGACACATGTCGAATGTGTTTTTTTTCGAATTTATTCGACCATTTGTTGAATATTTACCGTGCTCTGTTTCTCGTAAAATATATACTGATCGTCATCATTAACTCCACATGTTTATAAAAAGAAAACTGTTCCACTAAATTTGAAGCTGTGTTAATTAATCAGTCTCAGAATAAATTCCAATTGGTTTTACTGGCCTTTTTATTGTTTGACTTCTTACTGTAATATGCAATGAATTTTTCCGAGAAAATTATTTATTTGTGCAATGATATGTAATTGAAGAAACCCGGATATGCACGTGCGTTTCATACAGCGTAGAATGCCATAAATCCAGATATGAACGTAAACAAATGTTAAATGTCGACTCATTACATGGATTATATCCTACTTTGTCCAAAATGCCTCAAATTCTAACTCTTAAAAGGATTTAATTGTTTTGTTATTCATTTTCATTGACCGTGAGTATAATTACACCGATCTGAGTGGTAATGTCGAAGTGTGTACATCAGTGCATACCCTTTTTAACGTTCTCCTTTTATACTAAATAGTTGTAACGTGTTTAGATAAAACATACTTATTAAAGGGACTAGAGGCGATCTGACGAATTATGGGTGTCAATCCAGATACTAACAAGAAATATCTTTCAAAAAGATAGTCGGCGCGTTCGGGGAAGCACAATGTATAAGTGATTGATGGTCTTTTTAATAGCGAAATGTAAGGTATATAGCAGAGCAATATAACGTTTTCTATCGGTATTCCGATAAAAGTTGACACGGCAGTGCCAGTGTTGGGAATTTGAACAAAACAAGTTTGCGTCTTCCATTACGGAAGACCAATTGTTCAAATAGTCAAAGGGTCATAACCCTGAAAACAAGAGGCCCACGTGGGCCTGAATCGATATATTTGCAAAGTGATCTCTGTTAGATGATGCAAAATGGCAGTCGAACATAAATTACTGCAAGTCTCCCAAGTACCCATGTAGAGGAGCCCGTTTAAGCTAGAGTAACTTAATGCATTGATTTGGACAAGATATTAATTTTACCCGCTAGAGGGTCCCAGCAGACGCGGAACCAAAATATAAAAAATTATTGTGCATCTACATATCCTGAACTAAGAAATAAACATGAAATCTCAAAGGGTATGGAGTTAGCATCACAATGAAAACTCGGTTATAATAACTTACTGCAAATTCCCCAAGCTGCACCTATGTAGAGGGACCCCTTTATGCAGGCGGTAATAAATCGTTTTATGTAATTATGTTTGTGCCTCGAGTCCCTAAATAACCACCCCCACTGACGAAAGGGCCATAAATCCGCCGAAAATCATTCAACTTGAACACGACGATGATATGCGCAATAAGGCTTGGTACAGATCATTCCCCGAGAGTTTCACTGAAATCCAGCCAGGAGTTCAGGAAAACTAGTCCGGATAAAGGTTGTATATAATGGAACATAACTCTGTCAAAAACCATTCAATAGGAACGAACACTGCGATGACATGTGCAACTAAGGTTAGTACTGAACATCCTTGCAAAGTTCTGTTGAAATACAGCCAGGGGTTCAGGGGAACTTATCCGGACAAAGTTTGTGTTCTAAAACCTTTAAACGGCCATAACTCTGCCAATTATCATTCAACGGGAACACGGCGATGAAATATGCAACCAGGCTTGATACTGATCATCCCTGCAAAGTTTCTCTTGAAATCCAACCAGGGGAACAGGAGAACTAGTTCGGACAAAGTGTCTGTATTAAAACCTTTAAAGGGTCATAACTCCGCCAAAAAGTATTCAACAGTAACATGGCGATGATATGTACACCTAGGCCGGGTACTGATCATCCCTAACTAAAAAGTTTCGTTGAAATCCGGCCAGGAGTTCAGAAGAGACTAATCAGGACAAAGTTTTGTGTATTAAAACGTTTAAAGGGTCATAATTCTGCCAAAAAACATTCAACCGGAACATGGCGATGACATACACAACTAGGCTTGATAGTGATCAACCTTGTCAAGTTTTGCTGAAATTTGGCCAGGGGTTCAGGAGAACTAATCCGGACAAAGTTCGTGCATTAAAACCTTTGAAGGGCCATAACTCTGCCAAAATCATTCAACCGGAACACGGTGACGATATGCAAAACTAGGCCTGAAACTGATCATCCCTGCAAAGTTTTGCTGATATCCGGCCAAATAAACACCCTATGTCTTAACGAGGCAAAATACAGCATGTTAACTAAATCAAGGGCCATAACTCTGGTGTTACTAATCCGATTTGGCTGATCTTCAAAATTATACAAGATTTCATTGACATTAACAATCTTTGCAAGTTTGCTTAAAGCTACAGACCCTCTATATAAATCGATTTCTTCTTTGTAGGCGTGTCTTTATTTGTAACTTCATGTTCACAAGCTCATGTCGAAATCGGGTATTTAAGCGAGCAAATATAACGTAGAACATCATTTATTGTATAGACATCGACCAGTGCACATCGTAACTGTACACAGGTAACATTATGATTTACAGAAGAAAAAAGATTTGTCACTTTCGGGACTCGAACACACGACCTTCTGATTTCAAGTCAGGTACTCTACCACTGAGCTATAACGCTGCTTATGAGGCAAAATAACTTAACATATTTTTGAACGCAAATCAAGATGAATCCATAAATATATAGACCATCTTGTCGGACTTGTAAATTAGCATTGCCTGGTGTAAATACTATATGTTATCAATATGAAACCAACATTCCGCCTCAAAACAACCACATATCGACTTGTTATTTAGCGCATGATGAGTTTGTTTGTGTGTTAGTTATTACGCAATGCCTATTTAGTGTTAATAATGCTAGAACAAACCAATAAATAGCCTTGGTCTAGTGGTTAAATGTACGGCCTTTCAAAACTTCAAAAAGCGCAACGGCTGTGGTTCAAATCCCGTTCCGGGCAAGTACTTTTTTTATCACATATATTCTGAAGCTGTATATTTATCGATGTTACCTGTACGAAGGCTAATTAAAAATGTGATATTTTACGCATAGATTTCTGCCTTATATACCGACTTTTGGGGTGTTCGTCGATTTGAAACTATTTCACACGTGACTCATTCATATTCATGAGTTATTACCAGTTAATATAGAGGGTCTGTAGCTTTAAGATCAAATACATGAAGATGCTAGAGTGGTCACAAGGCAGAATATGGCATTTTTCAGCAAAACAAGGGCTATAACTCTGGTGTTACTGATATGATCTGGCTGAATTTCGAACACGTCCAAGCCTACATTGATATTAACAATATATGCAAGGTTGGTCAAAAAGAAATACTAAATGAAGGTGCTAGAGTGTTCACAAGGCAGCATATGACATTTTTCAGCAAATCAACGGTCATAACTCCGGCGAAACTAATCCGATCTGACTGATTTTAGAATTTTTCCGAGCTTTCATTGATAGTAACGATCTGTGCAAGTTTGGTAAAGATCAAATAATAATTAAAGGTGCTGGATTGGTCACAAAGCAAAATATGGCATTTTTCAGCAAAACAAGGGACATAACTCTGGTGTTACTAATCCGATCTGGCTGCAATTCAAAATTTTCAATGAGCTGTTCAATGAGCTTTCATTGATATTAACAATCAGTGCAAGTTTGGTAAATATCAAGTAATAAATGAAGATTCTTGAGTGTTCACAAGGCAGAAAATGGCATTTTCAGCAAAAGAAGGGCTATAACTCTGGTGTTACTAATCCGATCTGACTGGTCTTCAAACTTGTCCGAGCTTTCATTGACAATAACAATCTGTGCAAGTTTGGTAAAGATCAAATAATAAATGAAGGTGCTAGAATGGTCACAAGGCAGAAAATAGAATTTTCAGCAAAAGAAGGACCATAACTCTGGTGTTACTAATCCGATCTGGCTGGGTTTCAAACTTTTCTGAGCTTTCATTGATATTAACAATCATTGTAAGTTTGGTATATATCAAATAATAAATGAAGGTGCTGGAGTGTTCACAAGGCAGAATATGACATTTTCAGCAAATCAAGGGCCATAACTCAGGTGAAACTAATTCAATCTGGCAGTTTTTTCAAATGCTTCCAAGCTTTCATTGATATTACCAATATGTGCAAGTTTGGTGAAGATCAAATAATAAATGAAGGTGCTAAATTGTTCGCAAGGTAGAATATGGCATTTTTCAGAAAGTCAAGGGCCATAACTCCGGTGAAACTAATCCGATCAGGCAGGTTTTCGAACTTTGCGGGCTTTCATCGATATAAAGACCCTGGTAAAGTTTGGCAAAATCCGATGAATAATGAAGGTCCTATCGTGTTCAGAGGGCAAAAGTTAACGGACGACGACGACGACGGACGACGGACAACCCGCCATCCCATAATAAGCTCTGCTGGCCTTCAGAAAGTACACCTAAAAAATCAGATTCCAGCAAACTAAGTGTTGAACATATACAATTCGATTGTGGTTCTTTGTTACCCCCATAAATATACTTGTTTCAAACACTAAAACGTGTGCACAATATACTTTTCTATTTTGATTCACCTTATAAAATCCCTATAAAATCAGACTAGTCGTCGTATTCATGATCAATCATTGATATATATTTGCAGAGTATAAATTTCGAGACAATATTGAGGTAAAACCGTTCATTTGACGTCCGCAATTTAATCCGATTTATATTAAATTATTTAAACTTTCAAATATGTTTGTCGTCATTCAATATATTCATACTGGTTGAATGATCAGTTTCCCGTCGCCTTTTTGTCACGATGGCGAAACCACGTGAATTTTGGATCGAGAACACGGCAAAACATTATTAACAAAGCGCTTGATTCAGGTAATTTTTTGCTTCATAACATTTTTAATATTTAACGAATTTCGTCAAACTAAAGCGCACACATATCTACAAAGAGAGCTCTTTGCTCAGCCGCAAAAGGTAATTTGATTCATCTAGTACTTTCCGAGATTAGCTCTACCAAAGTCTTGGAAAGTGTATGACAGAGTACATTTTTGGAGGGCTAATCTCGGAAAGTACTGGAGGAATTTGCGGCGGAGGAAAGTGCTCACTGTGTAGAGGTGTGCGAGCTGTGTGTGAGGTGTGCGAGCTGTGGGTGAGGTGTGCGAGCTGTTTGTGAGGTGTGCAAGCTGTGTGTGAGGTGTGCGAGCTGTGGGTGAGGTGTGCGAGCTGTGTGTGAGGTGTGCGAGCTGTGTGCGAGCTGTTTGTGAGGTGTGCGAGCTGTGTGTGAGGTGTGCGAGCTGTGGGTGAGGTGTGCGAGCTGAGTGTGAGGTGTGCGAGCTGTGTGTGAGGTGTGCGAGCTTTAGTTGAACAAAATACGTTAAATATCAAGTTAAGGAAGTTATGATGAAGCAAAAACGTACCCAAATTGAGAGCTGTGTTGATCATCTCTTGCCGTGAACCATATCAAATGTCGCGTGGTGTTTAGCCACCGTGTTGGTTGTTCAGGATATGAATGAGTCAGTTCACGTCTGAAATGTTTTATATGTAGTACATAAGCTATAAATGCATTGACATACGACATGCTATCTTCTTGAATTAAATGAGATGCGATTAAGTTATTTGACAAATTTAAACTAATTAAGGGCGTCAGATAAGCGCGCTACACATTTGACAGTGATTTTGCAGTTAGCGTTGATACAATAGCAGACACCATAATGGTGTGGGATCCAATATTGGTTTAGGAAAACAAAACCAATATTTGCCTATAAACATGGCCATATGGCACTATTTACTAATGTCATGCCATATATCCTAACATATATTTAATATCATTTCAAGGGTTGGCAACTGTATTTATAATTTGTTAATGTCCATAGATAGACGTATAACCCTTAAACGTTTGCATCTTTATAAACGAATTATGTAAATATGAAAAGAGGTTAATGGTTTGTGCTCTACCTTTTGTATTAAAATACTTGAATTGTAATACATGCGGCAACCTACTGCATATCACCAACCATTCTGCACCACTAACCATGTTTTACCGCGTATATAAATCTGATATAGACTTCACTATCAACCATTTATATAGATATACCATTTAGTGCATCACTAACAAAATCACGCTCGTTTTTCGGATTGTTTTTAATTCTCAAAGGAAGGAGACTTTGAGTAGGGGTGGGGTTGGGGTGATTGAGGGGGGTGGGGTGGGGTGGAGTGAGGAGAGTCTTCAACAAAACAATTGAAACCAACAAAAAACACTCCCAATCCATTTGTTTAATGATTTGTTCAGCTTCCAGGGTAGGGGCTCTAAAGCATAAGGCAAAGTACTTATCAAGTGGCCCTAAAGCATACCACCAAAGGACTCTGGAGCACAAGACACAATGCCTTATCAACTGAGGTATCGAGGTCGCTCATATATGTATAGAAAAAAGCATTTTGTGCAAAAGATCCAGTTTAGGGGAAAATATCCATAATCTATACTCTAATAAAAAAAAGGAACACTGATATATGTGTGAACTTTTTTTTTTTATTGTCATATGATATATCATATTAATATACAACAGTGGATTTTGAAGATTGTATAATCAATCTCTTTAAAGGGACATACATACAATGTCTGCTTTATAAGTGTCACTGTCAAACACGTGACGGATTACACTTATTATTATATATGACTTAGGGGCAATACCTGACTTTAGAAAATGACAATTTGATCATACATAACTGTTAAAGTAGGTGAAGGACTGTGACAAAGAGACCGTTTTTTCACCAGAAGCCAATGATAGTCACTTACGTGAGGAACCTTTGCGTTACTAAGCAAAAAAGCAACAACAACAACAACAACAGGAACAACAACAAGAACCACTTTCCGTGACTTACTTTTGACAGCGTGGTTACTTTTTAAATAGCAAGCATGTAGGCCGAGACATTACAAACCATTACACAGCAGATGAATGGATCAACAACGAATACGAGGAGATAAACAGTGCCCTCCAGCCTTTACTTGAAACAGTATACAAATGTTATTTCGTTTTGCTCCTCTTGCTTTGTAATATATACTCCTCAAAAGAATTTAAGGTTGGGATTTTTTTTAAAAAGCTGTGATTTGAAGTTTGATTGTATTCTTTAACAAGTGTTACGCTACCAACATGTATTAACCTTTTATATGCATTTTGCGCATGCGTATTGTCATGATTTAAAAAAAAAGTACTTGGCTTCACATGTGTGTGTAATTGGAAGGTTTATAGTCCCTCTAGCATAATCGAGAGAATCCCAGGTTGGCCATTAGGTGTGGACTAATTGTTTTATGGTGCATTGATTGTTATGTGGGGACCTAGCTTTCACGTCTCATCCAAATGCTTTAACGACAATTACCGCATGATCATGACGATGCGGTTCATTTATTTATACAGAACAGAACATATATTTTATTTAACTTGTACATACGTACATCGTTATATATACATACATACATTTTCATGCATAATAAGTCGAGTAATTTAGACAAAAGTACAATTGCTATGAGCAACATTAATATTAATTAACTGATATATGAGAATGAAAATACAAAAGAGCTAAACATTGTTTAATTAATCAAGATTGTATTCCTTACAGCTAAAGCTGTAATAATATATTTAGCTAACTTAATAACAATATTCTTATCCTGTGTCTGCATTAATTCTAAGAACTTAAACATACTAGGTCTATTATAATAACATTTTTTAATATAAATTGTCCGGATTCTTGTGTAACAAGGACAAATCAAAATAAAATGGTATTCATCTTCCAAATCAATACTGTGGCAGCATTGACAATATCTTTCATTTCTAGGTATTCTATTACGAGAGTATCTACCGGTCTGTATTCTTAACGAATGTGCAGATATTCTGAATTTTGTCAAATATGGTCTGAGATTACATGGTAATCAAGGTATGATTCATAATTAAAACTCAATTTACAATTATTATATAATTCAAGTACATCACTTGATTCCTTATCTACTAACCATCGTTGTATAAAACAATCAACAACTCTTTGTCTAAACATATCTATAAAGTATTTAGCATTAACAGAATTTGGGTCATTCCAAACATGTGTAAAACCATATTCGTTTAACATATTTTTAACATTCGATGCCCATTTTTTATAACCATTTTCACAATCTTTTAGTGTCGATGTGTAAATGCTTTTAAGTATTATGTTATCTGTTTTCAATAATTTAAACCAGTATTTAAGTATTCTTACATAACGCGTTATAAATAAAGGATATCTTCCTAATTCACCATATACTCCTGATGTACAAGAACTATTTATTACTTTTAAAATTTGTTTACAAAATGTTAAATGTATTCTTTCGATTTGCTTTGATTTCGTATATCCCCAAATTTCAGAAGAATAATTTAAAATAGACCCCACAAATGAATCAAATAGTTGACATAATACTTTTGGTTTCAACCTTATTTTTCTACAGTTTACTAAGTGAGAACATTTAATGATTTCAAAGATTTTCCAATAAGTTGTTCTTGGTTCAGAGCAAAATTTCCAGTATAATTAAAAACTGTACCTATATAGTTGAAATCATTTACTACCTCTATATTCTCTCCATTATAATGCCAAGATTCATTGTTTAATAAACCACCTCTTTTTCTAAAAACCATAATCTTTGTTTTAACAGTATTCACCTCTAATCCCCATTTGTTACAATAGTCATCTCCCCTTGCCTTAACCCAATCGCATATTCGAAAAAATCTGAATAATTTTCACATTGTCTTACACATGATTTTACTTTTTCATACATATCTTTTATTATTATTATACACCATACGTATATGTTATGTAGACAACATTTTACAAGTCTGAATTGCATACTTAGAAAGGTAAATAAATAATAATACTAGGAATCTACGTGACATGCTTAAAGTTCAAGCATTAGACAACATTTTACAAGTCTGAATTGCATACTTAGAAATGTAAATAAATAATAATACAAGGAATCTACTTGACATGCTTAAAGTTCAAGCATCTACCGGTATATCCATTGTGTTTTATAAGTTTTGACCCACTCCAAAATGCGTTGTTACTGTTAGCAAGAACATTACTTATGGGGATCCACCTAAACAGCAAACAGTTTAGATCGAAATTTAATTATTGAAAGGCCTACTGTACCGTTTTTCCGTTAACATTTAAACATCATAGACACACTACACTGATGGAAACGTAATGCATAAATATGAAATACAAGTTATTAACGTGACGTTGTTAATCGACGTTCTTTTGACGTAACAAAACGTTACCAACCATTGTGCGCGACGTCACTAAGAAGATGGGAAAATACTTTACTTTTTCATTATTTCGATAATTAACTCAAACGCTCGATCTCTGGGTTAAAAACCCGTGATCACCACGACAATAACTCTGGAGCTGATTTGTAGTTTATTATTTATGTGAACTAGTTTTACTGATATTTGGATTACCATAAATATTCTTTAGATTGCCTGCAATCCCTTTACATAAGATCAAAATATCGATTTTCCCGACATGCTCTCATACAGTTCTGAAAGTGTTGGGTGTTAAATTTTTTAAATGTATTCTTTCGATTGGCTTTGATTTCGTATATCCCCAAATTTCAGAAGAATAATTTAAAATAGACCCAACAAATGAATCAAATAGTTGACATAATACTTTTGGTTTCAACCTTTATTTTTCTACAGTTTACTAAGTGAGAACATTTAATGATTTCAAAGATTTTCCAATAAGTTGTTCTTGGTTCAGAGCAAAATTTCCAGTATAATTAAAAACTGTACCTAAATAGTTGAAATCATTTACTACCTCTATATTCTCTCCATTATAATGCCAAGATTCATTGTTTAATAAACCACCTCTTTTTCTAAAAACCATAATCTTTGTTTTAACAGTATTCACCTCTAATCCCCATTTGTTACAATAGTCATCTCCCCTTGCCTTAACCCAATCGCATATTCGAAAAAATCTGAATAATTTTCACATTGTCTTACACATGATTTTACTTTTTCATACATATCTTTTATTATTATTATACACCATACGTATATGTTATGTAGACAACATTTTACAAGTCTGAATTGCATACTTAGAAAGGTAAATAAATAATAATACTAGGAATCTACGTGACATGCTTAAAGTTCAAGCATTAGACAACATTTTACAAGTCTGAATTGCATACTTAGAAATGTAAATAAATAATAATACAAGGAATCTACTTGACATGCTTAAAGTCCAAGCATCTACCGGTATATCCATTGTGTTTTATAAGTTTTAACCCACTCCAAAATGCGTTGTTACTGTTAGCAAGAACATTACTTATGGGGATCCACCTAAACAGCAAACAGTTTAGATCGAAATTTAATTATTGAAAGGCCTACTGTACCGTTTTTCCGTTAACATTTAAACATCATAGACACACTACACTGATGGAAACAGTACAGGAGCAGACAAGTCATTTCACGTGCCTGAACCGCATAACTCAAACATAAATAATTGGGGTTGGAGGCAACGTAGTTCCCATTTTGCAAGCACGTGCAGATGCGCGGATTTTATAGTACTCTGTTTAGAAACACTAGTTTAAAGCTTATACTAGATGGCAAAGAAAACAAATCATATCAGAAGTCAGTTATTATGTCGGAGATTTATAAAACAATCGTGTTGACAGGTTTTATTGAGATATCATAGTCGGAAATCGCGGTACAAATGCGAAGATCGAAAAAAACTAGTTTTTGTTTTCTTCGAAATTGCCAATGTTTCAAAACGGGTACAAAAATTGTATATTCTTAAATATTGTTGAAATTGACAGGAGTCGAAGATCATTACCTGATCTACCTTTTTTGAAAATTTCTTATTTTTTCGTGAATATACATTTTGCGTGCCCGTTTTGAAAGTTGGTACATGCATTTCACTCTTTCAGAGGCTATTCAAAATGGCGGCGACACAGAAAAACACCCAGCCCTGAGGGCCAGTCAGTCGCAGGCCACAAACCCACTTCTCCCTGGTCAAATTAACATCATATGGTCAATACACAGTCACAGAAACTAAATATTGTGAATTGAACTGAACGTTTATAAATAGCTAAGGAATGTGCTAAAAATAGCTCACACACATTCAAAGGTCAAATAATGCTGATCCGTGTACAAACACAGATATATCGTTTACACATCCGGCCCGATTGACGGTGACCGATGGATTATTTCAATTTATTTGCACAGAAGTAGAATTAAAACAGTGTTACAATCACGATCGTATACAATTCCAAGTTTTGCATGAGTGCGTAATTTACAAAATACAAACAAATAGATCTATTACAGTAGACAATGTAGAGAATTAAAATTGAAAAGTGGAACACACTCTCACACACCAGCAAATGCCTGAAATGGGTCATGGCATTGTCTGCACTGTAGCCTTTGTAAGTAAATACACTTTTAATTTCTGTATGACAAGTGTTTAACGTTGAAACATGTAAAACGGTGGTGGTTGATATATATTAACTTAATTCTGATAATTTTTTAGAACACATGAGTGATGAATAATTGATGAAAGTGTAAGCCTTGAAAATCTACTATTTGTTCATGAATGCCACCTGTGACTTACATTTTGGACAGTATCATCTTCTGGAAAGCACCATGCACTTTCAATTCCAGTTGTGTTTTAAGTAAAATGTTATGGAATGCTGACATTGTTAGCATTGAGAAAGTTGGACAGAGTTATTAATATTAAAAACAAATGAAACAATATCATATATGACTTGTTTTTTTCAGGTCTGCTAAGACTAAGTTAGCTAGAGGCAGTGTGCAGTATTACCATAGCCAGATTCAAGTCAAATTTCCCAGTCTCACAGTATAACTACATCAAGAGCCTTGTATTAGCCAGTATGTAGGTAAGCGCAGCTTCAAAAAATCTATGAATTTATCAATGTTTGTTCTTTGCAAAATATGTGGCATTGTGCACCAGTCCTGCACCACAGACATATTTAATAATTTGTTATTAGGTCTGTGCCTGCACTTAGTCTCAGACTTTTTATACTAAAAATAAAAATGGTGTTTTACAGCACATCGACACATAAATAGGTCATATTGTGCTAAGTACATATGTAAAATTAAACAAACAAAATAAAAAGGTCCCTGTATTACATCTAAATTATTAAACTTAACCAAGACCCCGACTTAACATAATGTGCTGGCATGGCCCAGCAATAGCATGGTGGACGATAGCAATCTGGAGCTTCCGGTTCAAGTCACACATGCACCACTGAGTTTCGTCTATGGTTTCGGGCAATACATCTTCCCTCAGTCTTGTTTGTTCCTCAGCCTCTTTTGTTTGATTGGGATTGAAACTGGGGAGTCTATCCTCCAAGCACGATAAACAACCATAGAAATTATTAATATATACATTAGTAAGAGTAAGACAGGTTCTCGAATTCCTATGTGTCATTTGGGGCGGCTCTAAATAAGGTATACCGGTAATAAATGTGTTGATTTAGCAGAAAACGATTATTTTTAATTTATTGTACATGTAAAAAAAGTTCTATAATCACTATTCATTTACATATTTCAGTTCTACAACTTGTTACCTATTTAAGTTGAAACAAAATATCATGTATGTCATTTTTATTTTCAGAGCCTGGAGTCCTGAGATGCTGGGAGTTAGCTGAAAATAGTTAGTGATATCCCAATATATATGGGAGGATTTTATTGAAACAAGTAGTCACATATAACTTTTTACAACATTAACAACAGAATCAGAAATACTTAAACGAACAAGAATAGTATATAATAACAAGATGGTGTACAATATTTTTTTTTTTTATGAATCATGAATCAGCAATACCTCATACAGACAGTACTAGCATCAACTTCAAGAAAAATATGTCTAGTAAGAGGATCACCAGTTCAGCCAGCACAATATCATATCAACATGCATATCGACTGTAGACACAAGGTGGATCGTTGGCGACATTAACTGGATAGTTCATTGGAGTGGCTCAAAATAAGGGCTAATATGAAAATATAAATGTGTTTCTGTTAATCTGACCGGCCGTGCCCAATTTATTTATTGGATTAAAATGTTTTCTGAATTTTATTGGATTATATAAAAGTTTGTGGAATAACAGATGGCAGGAGGTGTATATTACCGGTTATACCCAGAAGAAAAGTGAGTGGTCTTCCTCACCAAAAAAATAACAAACAGATACATGTATCAGGTTTTTTTTTCATTATTTTGGGAACATGACCCATACCCCTGGAATTGGGAATTTTAGCGTGATTTTTCATAAAATTGGGAATTTTAGCGCGATTTTTAATAAAATTCGGAAACATATAAAGTAAAGCATTCCTTTCATAATTATATCTTTTAATACTGTTTTTGTAAACCAAGATAAACTGAAGCATTTATTTAAGCTTTTGAACCCCAATCATTGGATTGGCACACTTTTTTTTTTTTTTTTTTTTTTTTTTAAATTGGGAATTCTTTCCTCAAAATTGGGAAAAAAAGTTATGTTTTGCCATTGGGAATATGACCGAATAACGGCTATAAAAACGGCCAAAAAAAATCCCTGTCAGTATATATATATAACCCCACATATGTTCAAATTGGCTTGCACCATATAAACAATTACATATTAAAGGGACATGCAGCAATCTTCTTTTTTTTAAACTCCAAAATGTTATAACTTATAATTTAAATATATGCAAGCGGGTGTAAAGTGAAAATAAATTACATTTTAATGCTTGATAAAAACTTGATAAATGCTGTGTGTCCCTTTAATAAATAAAAACAATTATTGTATGATGCAATTTAATTTTTTATGTAATACCCTTTATATTTGGGATGTTTTGATGTAAATATTTGAAATAAAATGTTTTAAATCAAATAAATAATTCATTTTGATATCTGACTTGTTACATATTTTTTACTTAGTCATGAAAGATAATATTTAAGGCCTTAATATGAACCTTAAATGTTTATTGTTTACCATTGAAAGGTGAGGCGGCATATGGTGTTAGTTATCTGTGCGTCTATATCCTTCCACAGTTTTTAACCAATCTTTTCGAAACTTTACATGATCTTTATCTATGATGTCTAGAGGAGCATATCGATTTTGCATCAAAATAAAATTTATTTATGAATATATATTCTTGCATAGTACAATTTTCCACGGATTGTTTTCAGTGCGTTCATTCAAGTCCCATGGACATATTGAGTTGAGATGTTCGGTTGGCATTTTATATTTGTATACATTCTCATCTTCACCTCTCACCGCTGCAGGTTCAATTCCCACTGGGAGCTCAACTTGTAGGTGAGAAAGTGTCGATTCTTACAGATAGCAGTAAGTACACAGTACTGGTTCTACCCAGGAAATATGGCCTAAAATGTGCTATAATGACATAAAACACAATTCAACTTTAAAAATATAAAGTAAAAGAAATGGCCTTCTTTATTTTCCTTCGATGCTATCAGTATAAGTATTACGACAGTGTTTCTGTCTGATAAAAAATTCATCTTAGGTTTCAACCGACAAATGGTCTATATTTAAACTAATACAAGTAAGATGGGGCCCTCAAACCCTTTTATGTGTGGGTGATATATTCCACGGTTGATTCATGATACTAGCATGGGACAGCTATAGTACATATGACAGTGCTGAGTGCAGTTGCGGATGAATTGAATTGAATATTTAACGGCTCATCAACACAGTACAGGTTATTTAGAGCCGCCTCAGAGAGAGGGGAAGGATACATAGGAATCCGGGAACCGTGCACTACCCTTATTATCGAACAGATTCCTATGGTTCTTTAACATGCTCGGATGATAGACCTATAAGCGGGACCACCCTGTTTACGTCCCCATCAGACGGATGAGGCTAAGGGAATGTCTCTTGCCCAAGAACACACCGACAAACTCAGTGGCACCACCTCCGGTTACAAATCCGCTGCGCTACTGACTGCGCCAAGTTGCGGATGACAATTAGACACTGGACAGTCTAGTCAAAAACACAGCAACAAATATATTATCTGAATATGTTTAAGAATGTACTGTATGCTTGGAAGAGCTTTCAAAAACAAACTAGCTTTCATGATTTTTGTTGGGGTGGGATGGGGATGGGGCGCATCCTTTTAAATCTCAGTTCAGATGCCCTCCCCCTCCTTCTCTCCATCCCAACTCCCATCTTGAACAGTAGCGATTGTTACGTAAACTTTCCACATATGAGAGGGTGCCCAATACTACCCGCTCCATCGAATACGCGCCTGCAGTTCTTGCGAGGTCAGTCGAGTCAAAATTACAGTTAAATCAAACAATTCGTATTTTCGTGTACTTTTGATAAAGAAATAACATGCTTTTCGTGATATGCAGCAAAATTCATGTAATGTGTGAGCTAAAACAACAATTCAAGTATCTCCTCGTACTTAATTTAACAAAAAACACACGCTTGTTGTCATTTTAATCGTATTCTAAAGATGGCATCTTTTAGAGTTATCGCCCCTCGCTTCGACATTTTACAAGGCGGGTCTGAATTTATCACGCAGTAGAGCTTCTAAAAAAAAAGTCGGTACAGACAAAAATCACGAAACCTAAAGGGGAAATGAAATTTCATGATCAAAAATTGTCACAATTTTCCAAATTATGCGTTTTAAAAAATTCAAAATGGCGGACATTTTTTTTTTTTGACGTTGCCGAAAGTTGACGTACTACTTTTCGTTGTCAAGCGTGGTTGCGATATTTGAAAGATGTAGGAAAATATCAAGGCTGCTCCCCTACTGAAACGTAATGCATAAATATGAAATACAAGTTATTAACGTGACGTTGTAAATCGACGTTCTTTTGACGTTACAAAACGTTACCCAACATTGTGCGCGACGTCACTAAGAAGATGGGAAAATACTTTACTTTTTCATTATTTCGATAATTAACTCAAACGCTCGATCTCTGGGTTAAAAACCCGTGATCACCACGACAATAACTCTGGAGCTGATTTGTAGTTTATTAGGCCTAATAAAAAAATTGTGTGGTTCGGGTAACATGTTCAAAATTGGTAGGTAGGGTAGGTCGGATTTTTTTTTTTTTTAATGAACGCAAAGAAGATGCACTGAATTATGTACTATAATTACTGTGACTTTATATTTTTTCAAAATGGACCAAAAAAACGTCAGGGTCGGCGGGTATTCGTAGGTAGGGTCGGGTGACCCGAACCACACAAAAAAATTTTTTAGGCCTTATTTATGTGAACTAGTTTTACTTATATTTGGATTACCATAAATATTCTTTAGATTGCCTGTAATCCCTTTACATAAGATCAAAATATCGATTTTCCCGACATGCTCTCATACAGTTCTGAAAGTGTTGGGTGTTAGAATAAAAACAAATTATATCATGTATCATTGTGTTTAATAGAAATGATTTTTATGACGAATAAAATGAATGTGCTTCCATCCACTTATTTAACATATCCCCGCCATTGCCATATGCGTTGTGTCCCTGAGTAAGACACTTTATCTGCAGTTGCTTAGTATTGGTTCTACCGAGGAAGACATCGAGAGTGATTCAAATAAGTTCATAGAGCTTTCGTTGTAATCGATGGAAAATAAATTAGTTTAAACTAAAAACTGACATATTTAATACTATCTGTTTTAGAATAGCAACATAGACAGATGTGTGTACTTTTATGTACGTTGCATGTTTTATTGAAATAATATTCCAAACAAATGCATGTTTGTTTTGCTCTGTGACTTTCTTTCCCATCTTTGTGTGATGAGTTCAAAGTCCATTTTGGAGCAATTTTAAATTACATATATTAATATATACATCCTTGAGGCCCTAAAAAAACCCTAATATTCCAAACAAATGCATGTTTGTTCTGCTCTGCACCCAGTTGTATGACGTTTCTTTCAAATCTTTGTGTGATGAGTTCAAAGTCCATTTTGGAGCAATTTTAAATTACATATATTAATATATACATCCTTGAGGCCCTCAAAAACGACTATTTTTTTTCTTGGCCTTAATATTTCTTTTAACAGTAAAATGGTTAGTATCATATAGGGACACTTTTAAAAACATTTATGGACTTGCATATACTGTCTGTTATAATCGAGTTGTTTTACACTCAATGCACACACCGTGGATAAATTATGACAACAATGAAACACCAAATTTAATTTAAAATTGATGTTCAGTTAGGCGAGGGATATGCGAAACGTATCATATTAAACTGACTAAATGCAAAGCACGTTATATTCAGCCGCAAAACTGTTCTATTCAGTCATAATATCTATTGGTGACGTTTTGATTTTTTTTTAAATGGGAAAGATACCGCCAAACATGTTTCCGGGTAATGCGAAAACTGATTTATATCTATATACTCCGCTCTGAATAAGCAACTGCAAACACTGATTTAATACCTTATTGCATAGTTTCGCCTATATTTTCTATGCTATATAACAAATGCTAGTATTTCTTAATCTAAGTAGGAAACTGATTTATTTTAAAACACGTAATTAATAAAAAATCATGAATTCGGTATAAATCAGCTAGATGAAACGTCACGTTGACTAAGCAAATAATTATAAAGCGATTCCCTTTTAAAGCTACACACCCTATACTTTAAACGGTACTCATGAACACGGATCAAGTAGTTTCAGTTCCACGAACAGCAAAAACCAGAAGCCGATGCGTAAAATATCACATTTCTATTTAACCTTCGTACAGGTAATGTCGCTAATAATTATATGGCTTCCGAATTCATCATACATATATAACGTGCGGTGTGGGAGTGGAATACATGTATAATTCATGATATAAATATCATTTATACACTAGTGTAATAAATACGCAAATGAAGGCCGAATCACTGCTCTGTCTTTTCCGTTAAGCTCGGTGTGCAATCGGAATAGCCTCGTCCATTCCCGTAACCGTTAAAACAACCAGATTACGGAAATCGACGAGTCAATTCCGATGTTCGGTCTTGTACGGAGTAGGCCGAAACGTCATATGTCGTCGGCAACGATTTAATATAGCAGGGTTTTATATTATATATTATGGATACAATGCCTGAGTGTAAATCAATGCCTGAGTGTAAATCAGAAGGTTTTATGTTCGAGTATTTTTTTATAGGAAAAGAACAGTGCTGCCTGTGTACAGGTATGATATGCACAACTCGATGCCTATACAATAAAATATGATGTGCTGCGTTAAATAATCATAACACAAATGTAATCGCATAAGTGTCATAAGTACCCGAAATCGTCATGAGGTGGTGAAAATTAAATTACAAATAAAGACACCCTGCAAATAAAAACAAGTATGTGATTTAGATATAGGGTCAGTAGCTTTAAGTCATGGATTTAAAAACGTGATTATCTCTTAACCCACCGGTCAATGAGGATGTTTCATGATATACAAATATCACTTCTACTGAACGACCCTTAGCTAATTTACATTACTTATGACAACGATACGTTATCTACGGTATTTACTTATAAACTGTGTGACTCTGAGCCTATCAATTTGCATTTAGACATTTTAGTACGTATGAAATAAAATGAATGTTGTTTAACAGCCCATTAACCATTATGGGTTATCTGGAACAGACTCCGGTGAGAGAAGGAGAAAGGATATATAGAAATCTGAGAACCTGCCCTACTATTTAATACTAGCGTATATATTCCTGTTTCTTGAACATGCTCGGAGGATAGACTGCGATACACGGACACCCCCGGTTCCCTATCCCCCACACACCCCAATCCGGTTTACGTCCCCATCTGACGGACGGTGCTTAGGGAAAGTGTTTTGCCCAAGAACACTCCGACAAAACTCAATGACGCCATGGAGGCTTGAGCTCGGGTCCTTCAGTTTCAAGCTCATCGTACTATCCATTGGACCACGCTAGCTCAAGAATGAAAATTAATGAAAATCAACCCTACCTCATACGCACTGGTGCATCGGAGTCTGTAGAACACAGGTATGAAAACATGGGCAGCGCTGGCAACTACCAGTAGATAGCCGAGACCAATGTACCAGTACATGGTCGTATAATTGTACATCTCCGCTGGCGTCCCTAGCAACGTTATGGCCGACATGAAGCTGGCTAAAATGGACAACGCTACCGGTATTGGATTCATTTTTCCACCAGCAAGTAAAAACTCTTTGGTGGTGCGCTTGTTACGGTCTTTGATGGCATAAAAAATTCCTATTACGGCGGAAAACGACAATGTAAGTCCGAATAACACATAGTCCACGACCGAAAAGGACGATATTTGTCCTGTTTCAAAGCTGTAAGCCATTTTGAAGAAATATCACTCCAGTATTATATTCTTACTCAACTTTAAATTAAACCCAGCTGTTGTCTTTATATAGTCCGTATTTATCGCATGTACATGGGAAATCACCCTATCACAACAACGTGTATGTTGTATAATGTGTATACGTCATATGCTGTCGACATTCATTTAACAACCTATCACGCACGGAGGTAAATGGTTAACTCATGTATGTAAATTTGATGCAGCATGCGTCTGCGCGTTTTTGTATATACGCTGTATAATGTAGGTCAATAGCTCCACTCCACTCTTAATTTTGCTATTTTCGCTACCGTTTCTCGGTCAGCTAACGTATTCACAAAACATCCAATAGCACTACATACGTGTGTACTGGGAACAATTCACAGAGAAATAGAAGTTGCAACTGGTTTGAGCTACATTAATACAACCTGAAGAGGCTTATCTTAATGCATTTACAGCGATACGCTATACAAACATACACACACTTCGGTTGAGTTACCCTCGAAGCAAATTACATTAAAGGAAGTAGGGGCTATCTGGAAGGATCTGTTTGTCTATCCAAATATTAATAACTTCATAGTAGAGTGTTTTAAATGCAAAGAACACATGCGCTCAATTGAGCCCCTTGTTTACGGTTTAATGAACATGTTTAACCTGGAAAACTCTCTAAAACGACTGGCAGAGATTTTGTTATATAAATTATATATATATGTTGATTCAAATGCGCTTTTAAGACTTTTTTTTCTGAACATTTTAGTCTGGAAAACTCTCTAAAACGATTTGGAGAGATTTTGTTATGTTTTTTTTGTGTTAATTCAAAAATGCCTTTAAGACGTACGTTTTGTCTTCGAAGTACATTTTTTATTTAAGATATGTAACGTTACAATTAATAGCAAAATTGAAAAACTACAGTGATAGTTTTTTATTTCAAATTTTAGATAACCAAGGGGAATACCTTTATGAAAACATTTATGAAAACATTCCCTACGACTCAGCAGTTACCTGGAAACAATGCATGGCTCATTACCATATTTGAAAATTGCAAATTTCTGATCAATAAATCAGAATAGTTCATAACATAACACCCAACTAAGAGGGAAGGTATGAGAGTTTTGCTGACTTAAGTTCAAGTTCTTCAAATCATGTCGACTACGATTCTAGTTTGTTTTTAAGTAGGAGTATTCTTTTATAGTTCACGTGTTATGCTTTATGCATAGTGCTTTTTATAAGCGTTTCAATATATATTATACTCGTTTGTTATATTTTCAACCGATAAGGAAATACTATATCATTATAACAGGGGTCTTTTCGGGTCCCACGATGGCCTGATTACCGGATTAAAAGTCCACCGTGGGACCCGGATTATAACCTCACCGACATCACTGAGTTTCGCCGGCAAGACATTTCCATCGTTAGTCGGATGGGGACCTAATGAGGATCGCAGTTATCCTCCGAGCACATTAAAAAAACCACAAGGAGGATCGATCGTAGTTATCCTCCGAGCATATTTAAAAAACCACAAGGAGGATCGTAGTTATCCTCCGAGCACATTAAAAAAACCACAAGGAGGATCGATCGTAGTTATCCTCCGAGCACATTAAAAAAACCACAAGGAGGATCGTAGTTATCCTCCGAGCACATTAAAAAAACCACAAGGAGGATCGATCGTAGTTATCCTCCGAGCATATTTAAAAAACCACAAGGAGGATCGTAGTTATCCTCCAAGCACATTTAAAAAATACACAGGAATATATTCGCTAGTAAGAGTATGGCAGGTTTCCGGATTCCTATGTATCGCCCCGCTCTGGGCGGCTCTAAATAACATATAATGCGCAGATGACTTTATAAAACAGATACCGATACAGAAAATAAAAGTAATATGTTTGACTATATATACTTCAACACTATATATTATATGAACGAGTCACAAATTAGAAGTTTATTAACAAATGTGTTTTACGGGTTTTAGTATTAGAAAGAAAAAGTTCAGTACACAAGGGAGTTATCCCGCGTTTTCTTAAACCATTTTTTTTGGTAAAAACACATAAAATCTACAAACATTCCCTCAATTTGTCCCAGACAATATTCTCTATATGTTGCTTTCGAAAAAATCACAGAAAAACACAACACTGATTGTGTAGGTAGCAGCTTTTTGATTATCAAAAATCATCAAATTACCTCCCTTTATAAGTTTTCATAGCATCCATAAAAAAGTATTGCTTGGCCAAATTTAAAACTGTTTAAAGGAATATTTAGTACTCAGTGAAGTGTGCTTAAAGACATCAAACATTGTTTAATTAAAGCGCTGTTCAAGCTGTCCTACGCACTCAAAAACTGGCGTATGGGAATACCAGCAAAAAACGGAGGTACTTTTTATTTTAGTAAGTATATATTTAATGTTTAATGATGCATCATATTTGCTCAAGGTTATTGTATTACCTTAGATCAGTATTGACCTCTGACGATGAGAAAATGTAGTTTTCAAGTATATTGACATCTCTTAACTTGTACATTAAAGCAGTTGTGGAAAAAACTAAATAATTATGTGAGGTCTTCGTACTATAACTCGCGAGCTATACCTTTATTTTAGAGTGATGATTGTATACTGCATGCTTCCCTATACTTTCTCTACACTATGAGGGAAAGACACATACATGTCACACAAATGCATCTGAGTAAATCCGAACCGAGTCCGCACATGAGCAACAACAACAGCAACAGCAACAATAACAGCAGCTATGTGTGAACTGGGATATGCTGACTGTTAAGCCACACAATCGAAACTACCCATATAAAGTCGCTATATTGAGATGTTTTGGTGCACACCGAAGCATTGTGGTGTAGTGAATTGAGCGTCTGCCTTGCATTCGGGAGGTCGTGGGTTCGAGTCCCCTGACAGCGTCATACCAAAGACTTTAAAAATGGTAGTAGTCACTTGTAACCATTGCCTGCCTGAAGAGCAAAGGCGTAGTGCTACAACTGATTGACCAGTGTCAGAATAATGTGACTGTGGGGTATCATGTCTACTACGGCGTGGTATTACAGTGTGGCAGCACTATAGAGAAACCAATAAGTTCTTCAATTGTACCTATGACCGTCGGGTAGAACGCCTGACGGTTGCTTGGTGGACGGACTATAATCCTTAGAAATACATACACACACACATTGTTTGGTGCACGTCCGTAGTCGTAGTAAGTGTTAAATACGGTTTAATCACGCGTGTGTTTTCGGATTCTCATGTTGCTAGGGAGTAGCGTTATGACAATCAGCGTTACCACCTGCACCATGTATCTAAAAAGAAGCGTTATGACGACCAACGTAACCACGTGCACCATGGACCTAGAAAGAAGCGTTATGACGACCAATGTAATCACGTGCACCATGCAACTAGAAAGAAGCGTTATGACGACCAATGTAACCACGTGCACCATGCAACTAGAAAGAAGGATTATGACGACCAACGTAACCACGTGCACCATGCAACTAGAAAGAAGCGTTATGACGACCAATGTAACCACGTGCACCATGTATCTAGAAAGAAGCGTTATGACGATCAATGTAACCAAGTGCACCATGTATCTAGAAATAAGCGTCATGACGACCAATGTAACCACGTGCACCATGTATCTAGAAAGAAGCGTAATGACGACCAATGTAACCACGTGCACCATGTATCTAGAAAGAAACGTTATTACGAACAACGTAAACACGTGCACCATGCAACTAGAAAGAAGCGTTATGACGACCAATGTAACCACGTGCACCATGTATCTAGAAATAAGCGTTATGACGACCAATGTAACCACGTGCACCATGTATCTAGAGAGAAGCGTTATGACGACCAATGTAACGTGCACCATGTATCTAGAAATAAGCGTTATGACGACCAATGTAACCACGTGCACCATGTATCTAGAAAGAAGCGTTATGACGACCAATGTAACCACGTGCACCATGTATCTAGAAAGAAGCGTTATGACGACCAATGTAACCACGTGCACCATGTATCTAGAAATAAGCGTTATGACGACCAATGTAACCACGTGCACCATGTATCTAGAAATAAGCGTTATGACGACCAATGTAACCACGTGCACCATGTATCTAGAAATAAGCGTTATGACGACCAATGTAACCACGTGCACCATGTATCTAGAAAGAAGCGTTATGACGACCAATGTAACCACGAGCACCATGTATCTAGAGAGAAGCGTTATGACGACCAATGTAATCACGTGCACCATGTATCTAGAAATAAGCGTTATGACGACCAATGTAACCACGTGCACCATGTATCTAGAAATAAGCGTTATGACGACCAATGTAACCACGTGCACCATGTATCTAGAAATAAGCGTTATGACGACCAATGTAACCACGTGCACCATGTATCTAGAAATAAGCGTTATGACGACCAATGTAACCACGTGCACCATGTATCTAGAAATAAGCGTTATGACGACCAATGTAACCACGTGCACCATGTATCTAGAAATAAGCGTTATGACGACCAATGTAACCACGTGCACCATGTATCTAGAAAGAAGCGTTATGACGACCAATGTAACCACGTGCACCATGTATCTAGAAATAAGCGTTATGACGACCAATGTAACCACGTGCACCATGTATCTAGAAATAAGCGTTATGACGACCAATGTAACCACGTGCACCATGTATCTAGAAATAAGCGTTATGACGACCAATGTAACCACGTGCACCATGTATCTAGAAATAAGCGTTATGACGACCAATGTAACCACGTGCACCATGTATCTAGAAATAAGCGTTATGACGACCAATGTAACCACGTGCACCATGTATCTAGAAAGAAGCGTTATGACGACCAATGTAACCACGAGCACCATGTATCTAGAGAGAAGCGTTATGACGACCAATGTAATCACGTGCACCATGTATCTAGAAATAAGCGTTATGACGACCAATGTAACCACGTGCACCATGTATCTAGAAATAAGCGTTATGACGACCAATGTAACCACGTGCACCATGTATCTAGAAATAAGCGTTATGACGACCAATGTAACCACGTGCACCATGTATCTAGAAATAAGCGTTATGACGACCAATGTAACCACGTGCACCATGTATCTAGAAATAAGCGTTATGACGACCAATGTAACCACGTGCACCATGTATCTAGAAAGAAGCGTTATGACGACCAATGTAACCACGTGCACCATGTATCTAGAAATAAGCGTTATGACGACCAATGTAACCACTTGCACCATGTATCTAGAAATAAGCGTTATGACGACCAATGTAACCACGTGCACCATGTATCTAGAAATAAGCGTTATGACGACCAATGTAACCACGTGCACCATGTATCTAGAAATAAGCGTTATGACGACCAATGTAACCACGTGCACCATGTATCTAGAAATAAGCGTTATGACGACCAATGTAACCACGTGCACCATGTATCTAGAAATAAGCGTTATGACGACCAATGTAACCACGTGCACCATGTATCTAGAAATAAGCGTTATGACGACCAATGTAACCACGTGCACCATGTATCTATAAATAAGCGTTATGACGACCAATGTAACCACGTGCACCATGTATCTAGAAATAAGCGTTATGACGACCAATGTAACCACGTGCACCATGTATCTAGAAAGAAGCGTTATGACGACCAATGTAACCACGTGCACCATGTATCTAGAAATAAGCGTCATGACGACCAATGTAACCACGTGCACCATGTATCTAGAAATAAGCGTTATGACGACCAATGTAACCACGTGCACCATGTATCTAGAAATAAGCGTTATGACGACCAATGTAACCACGTGCACCATGTATCTTGAAATAAGCGTTATGACGACCAATGTAACCACGTGCACCATGTATCTAGAGAGAAGCGTTATGACGACCAATGTAACCACGAGCACCATGTATCTAGAGAGAAGCGTTATGACGACCAATGTAATCACGTGCACCATGTATCTAGAAATAAGCGTTATGACGACCAATGTAACCACGTGCACCATGTATCTAGAAATAAGCGTTATGACGACCAATGTAACCACGTACACCATGTATCTAGAAATAAGCGTTATGACGACCAATGTAATCACGTGCACCATGTATCTAGAAATAAGCGTTATGACGACCAATGTAACCACGTGCACCATGTATCTAGAAATAAGCGTTATGACGACCAATGTAACCACGTGCACCATGTATCTAGAAAGAAGCGTTATGACGACCAATGTAACCATGAGCACCATGTATCTAGAGAGAAGCGTTATGACGACAAACGTAACCACGTGCACCCTGCAACTAGAAAGAAACGTTATGACGACCAATGTAACCACGTGCACCATGTATCTAGAGAGAAGCATTATGACGACCAACGTAACCCCGTGCACCATTTATCTAGAGAGAAGCTTTATGACGACCAATGTAACCACGTGCACCATGTATCTAGAGAGAAGCGTTATGACGACAAATGTAACCACGTGCGCCATGCAACTAGAAAGAAGCGTTATGTCGACCAGTAGTCACGTGCACCATGTATCTAGAGAGAAGCGTTATGACAACCAATGTAACCACGTGCACCATGTATCTAGAGAGAAGCGTTATGACGACCAACGTAACCACGTGCACCATGTATCTAGAAAGAAGCGTTATGACGACCAATGTAACCACGTGCACCATGTATCTAGAAAGAAGCTTTATGACGACCAATGTAACCACGTGCACCATGTATCTAGAAAGAAGCGTTATGACGAACAGTGTTACCACGTGCACCATGTATCTAGAGAGAAGCGTTATGAAGACCAACGTAACCACGTCCACCATGCAACTAGAAAGAAACGTTATGACGACCAATGTAATCACGTGCACCATGTATCTAGAGGGAAGCGTTATGACGACCAATGTAATCACGTGCACCATGTATCTAGAAAGAAGCTTTATGACGATCAATGTAACCACGTGCACCATGTATCTAGCAAGAAGCTTTATGACGACCAATGTAACCACGTGCACTATGTATCTAGAAAGAAGCGTTATGACGACCAATGTAACCACGTGCACCATGTATCTAGAAAGAAGCGTTATGACGACCAACGTAACCACGTGCACCATGCAACTAGAAAGAAACGTTATGACGACCAATGTAACCACGTCCACCATGCATCTAGAGAGAAGCGTTATGACGACCAATGTAACCACGTGCACCATGTATCTAGAGAGAAACGTTATGACGACCAACGTAACCACGTGCACCATATATCTAGAAATAAGCTTTATGACGATCAATGTAACCACGTGCACCATGTATCTAGAAAGAAGCGTTATGACGACCAATGTAACCACGTGCACCATGTATCTAGAAAGAAGCGTTATGACGACCAATGTAACCACGTGCACCATGTATCTAGAAAGAAGCGTTATGACGACCAATGTAATAACGTGCACCATGTATCTAGAAAGAAGCGTTATGACGACCAACGTAACCACGTGCACCATGCAACTAGAAAGAAACGTTATGACGACCAATGTAACCACGTCCACCATGCATCCAGAGAGAAGCGTTATGACGACCAATGTAACCACGTGCACCATGTATCTAGAGAGAAACGTTATGACGACCAACGTAACCACGTGCACCATAGAACTAGAAAGAAGCGTTATGACGACCAATATAACCACGTGCACCATGTATATAGAGAGAATCGTTATAACAACAAACGTAACCACGTTCACCATGCAACTAGAAAGAAACGTTATGACGACCATTGTAACCACGCTCACCATGTATCTAGAAAGAAGCGTTATGACGACCAATGTAACCACGTGCACCATGTATCTAGAAAGAAACGTTATGACGACCAATGTAACCACGTGCACCATGTATCTAGAAAGAAGCGTTATGACGACCAACGTAACCACGTGCATCATGTATCTAGAAAGAAGCGTTAGGACGACCAATGTAACCACGTGCACCATGTATCTAGAAAGAAGCGTTATGACGACCAATGTAATCACGTGCACCATGTATCTAGAAAGAAGCGTTATGACGACCAATGTAACCTCGTGCACCATGTACCTAGAAAGAAACGTTATTACGAACAACGTAAACACGTGCACCATGCAACTAGAAAGAAGCGTTATGACGACCAATGTAACCACGTGCACCAGGCAACTAGAAAGAAGCGTTATGACGACCAATGTAACCACGTGCACCATGTATCTAGAGATAAGCGTTATGACGACCAATGTAACGTGCACCATGTATCTAGAAATAAGCGTTATGACGACCAATGTAACCACGTGCACCATGTATCTAGAAAGAAGCGTTATGACGACCAATGTAAGCAAGTGCACCATGTATCTAGAGAGAAGCGTTATGACGACCAATGTAATCACGTGCACCATGTATCTAGAAATAAGCGTTATGACGACCAATGTAACCACGTGCACCATGTTTCTAGAAAGAAGCGTTATGACGACCAATGTAACCACGTGCACCATGTATCTAGAAAGAAGCGTTATGACGACCAATGTAATCACGTGCACCATGTATCTAGAAAGAAGCGTTATGACGACCAATGTAACCACGTGCACCATGTACCTAGAAAGAAACGTTATTACGAACAACGTAAACACGTGCACCATGCAACTAGAAAGAAGCGTTATGACGACCAATGTAACCACGTGCACCAGGTATCTAGAAAGAAGCGTTATGACGACCAATGTAACCACGTGCACCATGTATCTAGAGATAAGCATTATGACGACCAATGTAACGTGCACCATGTATCTAGAAATAAGCGTTATGACGACCAATGTAACCACGTGCACCATGTATCTAGAAATAAGCGTAATGACGACCAATGTAAGCAAGTGCACCATGTATCTAGAGAGAAGCGTTATGACGACCAATGTAATCACGTGCACCATGTATCTAGAAATAAGCGTTATGACGACCAATGTAACCACGTGCACCATGTATCTAGAAAGAAGCGTTATGACGACCAATGTAACCACGTGCACCATGTATCTAGAGATAAGCGTTATGACGACCAACGTAACCACGTGCACCATGCAACTAGAAAGGAACGTTATGACGACGAATGTAACAACGTCCACCATGCATCTAGAGAGTAGCGTTATGACGACCAATGTAACCACGTGCACCATGTATCTAGAGAGAAGCCTTATGACGACCAACGTAACCACGTGCACCATACAACTAGAAAGAAGCGTTATGATACCTATATAACCAGGTGCACCATGTATCTAGAGAGAAGCGTTATGACGACCAACGTAACCACGTTCACCATGCAACTAGAAAGAAACGTTATGACGACCAATGTAACCACGCTCACCATATATCTAGAAATAAGCGTTATGACGACCAATGTAACCACGTGCACCATGTATCTAGACAGAAGCGTTTTGACGACCAATGTAACCACGTGCACCATGTATCTAGAAAGAAGCGTTATGACGACCAATGTAACCACGTGCACCATGTATCTAGATAGAAGCTTTATGACGACCAATGTAACCACGTGCTCCATGTATCTAGATAGAAGCTTTATGACGACCAATGTAGTCACGTGCACCATGGACCTAGAAAGAAGCGTTATGACGACCAATGTAATCACGTGCACCATGCAACTAGAAAGAAGCGTTATGACGACCAATGTAACCACGTGCACCATGCAACTAGAAAGAAGGATTATGACGACCAACGTAACCACGTGCACCATGCAACTAGAAAGAAGCGTTATGACGACCAATGTAACCACGTGCACGATGTATCTAGAAAGAAGCGTTATGACGACCAATGTGACCACGTGCACTATGTATCTAGAAAGAAGCGTTATGACGACCAATGTGACCACGTGCACCATGTATCTAGAAAGAAGCTTTTTGACGACCAATGTAGTCACGTGCACCATGGACCTAGAAAGAAGCGTTATGACGACCAATGTAACGTGCACCATGTATCTAGAAAGAACCGTTATGACGACCAATGTAACCACGTGCACCATGTATCCAGAAAGAAGCGTTATGACGACCAAAGTAACCATGTGCACCATGTATTTAGAAAGAAACGTTATGACGACCAATGTAATCACGTGCTCCATGTATCTAGAGAGAAACGTTATGACGACCAATGTAACCACATGCACCATGTATCTAGAAAGAAGCGTTATGACGACCAATGTAACCACGTGCACCATGTATCCAGAAAGAAGCGTTATGACGACCAATGTAACCATGTGCACCATGCATTTAGAAAGAAACGTTATGACGACCAATGTAACCATGTGCATCATGTAACTAGAAAGAAACGTCTTGACAATCAGTGTGATCATGCGCACCATGTAACAATAACGAAGCGTCATGACGACCAAAGTAGTCACGTGCACCATGTAACTAGTAAAACGTCAGGTCGACCAATATGATCACGTGCACCATGTAACTAGAAAGAAGCATTATGACGACCAATGTAATCACGTGCACAATGTATCTATAAAGAAGCGTTATGACGACCAATGTATCCACGTGCACCATGTATCCAGAAAGAAGCGTTATGACGACCAACGTAACCACGTGCACAATAAAACTAGAAAGAAACGTTATGACGACCAATGTAACCACGTTCACCATGTATCTAGAAAGAAGCATTATGACGACATATGTAACGTGCACCATATATCTAGAAATAAGCGTTATGACGACCAATGTAACCACGTGCACCATGTATTTAGAGAGAAGCGTTATGACGACCAACGTTACCACGTGCACAATGCAACTAGAAAGAAACGTTATGACGACCAATGTAACCACGTTCACCATATATCTAGAAAGAAGCATTATGACGACATATGTAACGTGCACCATATATCTAGAAATAAGCGTTATGACGACCAATGTAACCACGTGCACCATGTATCTAGAAAGAAGCTTTATGACGACCAATGTAGTCACGTGCACCATGGACCTAGAAAGACGCGTTATGACAACCAATGTAACCACGTGCACCATGTATCTAGAAAGAAGCGTTATGACGACCAATGTAACCACGTGCACCATGTATCTAGAAAGAAGCTTTATGACGACCAATGTAGTCACGTGCACCATTGACCTAGAAAGAAGCGTTATGGCCACCAATGTAATCACGTGCACCATTCAACTAGAAAGAAGCGTTATGACGACCAATGTAACCACGTGCACCAGGCAACTAGAAAGAAGCGTTATGACGACCAATGTAACCACGTGCACCATGTATCTAGAAAGAAGCGTTATGACGACCAATGTAACCACGTGCACCATGTATCTAGAAAGAAGCTTTATGACGACCAATGTAGTCACGTGCACCATGGACCTAGAAAGAAGCGTTATGACGACCAATGTAATCACGTGCACCATGTATCTACAAAGAAACGTTATGACGACCAATGTAATCACGGGCATCATGTATCTAGAAAGAAGCATTATGACGACCAATGTAACGTGCACCATGTATCTAGAAAGAAGCGTTATGACGACCACTGTAACCACGTGCACCATGTATCTAGAAAGAAGCGTTATGACGACCAATGTAACCACGTGCACCATGTAACTGGAAAGAAGCGTTATGACGAACAATATAACCACGTGAACCATGTAACTAGAAAGAAGCGTTATGGCGACCAATGTAGTCACGTGCGCCATGTAACTAGAAAGAAGGTTATGACGACCAATGTGATCGCGTGCACCATGAAACTAGAAAGAAGCGCTATGACGACCAATGTTGCTACGTGCACCGTTTAACTTGAAAGGAGCGTTATGACGGCCAATGTGATCACGTGCACCATGTAACTAGAAAGAAGGTTATGACGACCAATGTGATCACGTGCACCATGCAACTAGAAAGAAGCGTTATGACGACCAATGTAGTCACGTGCACCATGTAACTGGAAAGGAGCGTTATGACGGCCAATGTGATCACGTGCACCATGTAACTAGAAAGAATGGTTATGATGACCAATGTAGTCACGTGCGCCATGTAACTAGAAAAAAGAGTTATGCCGACCAATGTACTCACGACTACCATGTAACTGGAAAGAAGCGTTATGACGACCAATGTAACCACGTGCATCAGGCAACTGGAAAGAAGCGTTATGGCGACCATAGCAGTCACGTGCACCATGTAGTTGGAAAGAAGCGTTATGACGATCAATGTAACCACGTGAACCATGTAACTAGAAAGAAGCGTTATGACGACCAATGTAGTCACGTGCACCATGTTACTGGAAAGGAGCGTTATGGCGACCAATGTGATAACGTGCACCATGCAACTAGAAAGAAGCGTTATGACGACCAATGTAGTCACGTGCACCATGTAACTAGAAAAAAGAGCTAAGCTGACCAATGTAGTCACGTGCACCATGTAACTGGAAAGAAGCGTTATGGCGATCAATGTAACCACGTGACCATACAACTAGAAAGAGGCGTTATGATGGCCAGTGTAGTCATTTGCACAATGCAACTAAAAAAAAGAGTTATGCCGACCAATGTAGTCACGTGCACCGTGTAACTAGAAAGAAGCGTTATGACGACCAATGTAACCACGTGCACAATGTAACAAGAAAGAAGCGTTATGTCGACCACTAGTCACGTGCACCGTGTAACTAGAAAGAAGCGTCATGACGACCAATGTAACCATATGCACCATGTACCTAGAAAGGAGCGTTATGGCTACCAGTGTAATCACGTGCACCATGTAACTGGAAAGAAGCGTTACGACTACCAGTGTAAACACGTGCACCATGTGCTAGAAAGAAGCGTTATGACGACCAATGTAACCAAGTGCACCATGTGCTAGAAAGAAGCGTTATGACGACCAATGTAACCACGTGCACAATGTAACTAGAAAGAAGCGTTATGTCGACCAGTAGTCACGTGCACCGTGTATCTAGAAACCAGTGTAATCACGTGCACCATGTAACTGGAAAGAAGCGTTATGACTACCAGTGTAATCACGTGCACCATGCAACTAGAAAGAAGCGTTATGACGACCAATGTAAACACGTTCACAATGCAACTAGAAAGAAGCATAATGACTACCAGTGTAATCACGTGCACCATGTAACTAGAAAGAAGAGTTTTGTCGACCAGTAGTCACCTGCACCATGTAACTAGAAAGAAGCGTTATGACGACCAGTGTAATCACGTGCACCATGTAACTAGAAAGAAGCGTTATGTCGACCAGTAGTCACGTGTACCGTGTATCTAGAAACCAGTGTAATCACGTGCACCATGTAACTGGAAAGAAGCGTTATGACTACCAGTGTAATCACGTGCACCATGCAACTAGAAAGAAGCGTTATGACGACCAATGTTAACACGTTCACATTGCAACTAGAAAGAAGCGTTATGACTACCAGTGTAATCACGTGCACCATGTAACTAGAAAGAAGCGTCTTGTCGACCAGTAGTCACCTGCACCATGTAACTAGAAAGAAGCGTTATGACGACCAGTGTAATCACGTGCACCATGTAACTAGAAAGAAGCGTTATGTCGACCAGTAGTCACGTGTACCGTGTATCTAGAAACCAGTGTAATCACGTGCACCATGTAACTGGAAAGAAGCGTTATGACTACCAGTGTAATCACGTGCACCATGCAACTAGAAAGAAGCGTTATGACGACCAATGTAAACACGTTCACAATGCAACTAGAAAGAAGCGTTATGACTACCAGTGTAATCACGTGCACCATGTAACTAGAAAGAAGCGTTTTGTCGACCAGTAGTCACCTGCACCATGTAACTAGAAAGAAGCGTTATGACGACCAGTGTAATCACGTGCACCATGTAACTAGAAAGAAGCGTTATTTCGACCAGTAGTCACGTGTACCGTGTATCTAGAAACCAGTGTAATCACGTGCACCATGTAACTGGAAAGAAGCGTTATGACTACCAGTGTAATCACGTGCACCATGCAACTAGAAAGAAGCGTTATGACGACCAATGTAAACACGTTCACAATGCAACTAGAAAGAAGCGTTATGACTACCAGTGTAATCACGTGCACCATGTAACTAGAAAGAAGCGTTTTGTCGACCAGTAGTCACCTGCACCATGTAACTAGAAAGAAGCGTTATGACGACCAGTGTAATCACGTGCACCATGTAACTAGAAAGAAGCGTTATGTCGACCAGTAGTCACGTGTACCGTGTATCTAGAAACCAGTGTAATCACGTGCACCATGTAACTGGAAAGAAGCGTTATGACTACCAGTGTAATCACGTGCACCATGCAACTAGAAAGAAGCGTTATGACGACCAATGTAAACACGTTCACAATGCAACTAGAAAGAAGCGTTATGACTACCAGTGTAATCACGTGCACCATGTAACTAGAAAGAAGCGTTTTGTCGACCAGTAGTCACGTGTACCGTGTATCTAGAAACCAGTGTAATCACGTGCACCATGTAACTGGAAAGAAACGTTATGACTACCAGTGTAATCACGTGCACCATGCAACTAGAAAGAAGCGTTATGACTACCAGTGTAATCACGTGCACCATGTAACTAGAAAGAAGCGTTTTGTCGACCAGTAGTCACCTGCACCATGTAACTAGAAAGAAGCGTTATGACGACCAGTGTAATCACGTGCACCATGTAACTAGAAAGAAGCGTTATGTCGACCAGTAGTCACGTGTACCGTGTATCTAGAAACCAGTGTAATCACGTGCACCATGTAACTGGAAAGAAGCGTTATGACTACCAGTGTAATCACGTGCACCATGCAACTAGAAAGAAGCGTTATGACTACCAGTGTAATCACGTGCACCATGTAACTAGAAAGAAGCGTTTTGTCGACCAGTAGTCACCTGCACCATGTAACTAGAAAGAAGCGTTATGACGACCAGTGTAATCACGTGCACCATGTAACTAGAAAGAAGCGTTATGTCGACCAGTAGTCACGTGTACCGTGTATCTAGAAACCAGTGTAATCACGTGCACCATGTAACTGGAAAGAAGCGTTATGACTACCAGTGTAATCACGTGCACAATGCAACTAGAAAGAAGCGTTATGACTACCAGTGTAATCACGTGCACCGTTAACTAGAAAGAAGCGTTATGACGACCAATGTAACCACGTGCACCATGTATCTAGAAAGAAGCGTTATGACTACCAGTGTAATCAGGTGCACCATGTAACTAGAAAGAAGCGTTATGACGACCAGTGTAATCACGTGCACCATGTAACTAGAAAGAAGCGTTATGACGACCAATGTAACGTGCACCATGTATCTAGAAAGAAGCGTTATGACTACCAGTGTAACCACGTGCACCATGTATCTAGAAAGAAGCGTTATGACTACCAGTGTAATCACGTGCACCATGTAACTAGAAAGAAGCGTTATGACGAACAGTGTAATCACGTGCACCATGTAACTAGAAAGAAGCGTTATGACGACCAATGTAACGTGCACCATGTACCTAGAAAGAAGCGTTATGTCGACCAGTAGTCACGTGTACCGTGTATCTAGAAAGAAGCGTTATGACGACCAATGTAACTACGTGCACAATGTAACTAGAAAGAAGCGTTTTGTCGACCAGTAGTCACGTGCACCGTGTATCTAGAAAGAAGCGTTATGACTACCAGTGTAATCACGTGCACCATGTAACTAGAAAGAAGCGTTATGTCGACCAGTAGTCACGTGTACCGTGTATCTAGAAAGAAGCGTTATGACGACCAATGTAACTACGTTCACAATGTAACTAGAAAGAAGCGTTTTGTCGACCAGTAGTCACGTGCACCGAGTATCTAGAAAGAAGCGTTATGACTACCAGTGTAATCACGTGCACCATGTAACTAGAAAGAAGCGTTATGTCGACCAGTAGTCACGTGTACCGTGTATCTAGAAAGAAGCGTTATGACGACCAATGTAACTACGTGCACAATGTAACTAGAAAGAAGCGTTTTGTCGACCAGTAGTCACGTGCACCGTGTATCTAGAAAGAAGCGTTATGACTACCAGTGTAATCACGTGCACCATGTAACTAGAAAGAAGCGTTATGTCGACCAGTAGTCACGTGTACCGTGTATCTAGAAAGAAGCGTTATGACGACCAATGTAACTACGTTCACAATGTAACTAGAAAGAAGCGTTTTGTCGACCAGTAGTCACGTGCACCGTGTATCTAGAAAGAAGCGTTATGACTACCAGTGTAATCACGTGCACCATGTAACTAGAAAGAAGCGTTATGTCGACCAGTAGTCACGTGTACCGTGTATCTAGAAAGAAGCGTTATGACGACCAATGTAACTACGTGCACAATGTAACTAGAAAGAAGCGTTTTGTCGACCAGTAGTCACGTGCACCGTGTATCTAGAAAGAAGCGTTATGACTACCAGTGTAATCACGTGCACCATGTAACTAGAAAGAAGCGTTATGTCGACCAGTAGTCACGTGTACCGTGTATCTAGAAAGAAGCGTTATGACGACCAATGTAACTACGTTCACAATGTAACTAGAAAGAAGCGTTTTGTCGACCAGTAGTCACGTGCACCGTGTATCTAGAAAGAAGCGTTATGACTACCAGTGTAATCACGTGCACCATGTAACTAGAAAGAAGCGTTATGTCGACCAGTAGTCACGTGTACCGTGTATCTAGAAAGAAGCGTTATGACGACCAATGTAACTACGTGCACAATGTAACTAGAAAGAAGCGTTATGTCGACCAGTAGTCACGTGCACCGTGTATCTAGAAAGAAGCGTTATGACGACCAATGTAATTATGTGCACCATGTACCTAAAACAAAGCGTAATGACCACCAATGTTAACCTAACCACTCATTGTTGAAGGCAATATAGTAGCATTCAGAGCCTCCCACTTACATTATTATTCTAAGAATGTATTGACCTTTCATGGCCTAAACATTGACATGTCAAGGTCATTTGAATATTTGATCAAACGCAATACTCGAAGATCATTTGTGCCATGTTTCAAGTGTCTTACTTAAAAAGATGGTCACAATGTTACCCTATAGATGTTGTGTTAACATATGATGAGATCAGCTGTAGATTTATTATTGATTTTGACCTTGATGAACATCTAAAATTAGATTAGATTGAAACATGTTTACCGTTTATACTAATTAGTCATGCAATTTCATTTATGATGGTGTGGACTGTTCTCATTGGAAGGCTTTAGTGGGGAAGCCTTCAGGAACAGTCTATGATAGTATATAAACAGACTCTGCGAGCAGCTCAGCAGATCAGTTTCAGTATTCTTCATTAAAGTTAATTTCGATTTGGATGCTTTTAGAAAATATAATTATGAGAGAATTTAAAACATATTGTGCTTATTTATAATAACAGTGAAAATGGATATTTGGAATAAACCGGAAATATTGTAAATCAATTTGGGCTTAAAGAGACACGTACTGCTTTGGATTAAAGAGACATTTGCTATTGTGAATTAAAGGAACATTGGATAATTTTATTTGGACTTTATTTAAAAATTGGATATTAATTTGTGTATTCTGTAGGTGAATATTTTATGTAAACAAATTTGTTAATTATATTTTTGTGTTGCTGGTTTTTGCTTCCTTTCTCGTTACATTTAAAATTAGGGGCTTGTCCGGGATAGAAACATTTTTGGTGCTTTGATCATTTATACATTGTTTTTGGCAATAATAAAGTAATAAATAAATAATAAAAGCGCAAAAAATAATTGTTCATTTTGTACATTTTCAATATTATAAAGAGTGAAACCAGATATAATTAAAATATTTTCTGAACTTGAGAGATTTGTTGCTACGCCTTCCCAGGAGGGGTTTGATTTACTTAAGAAATATAAATTGCTCCTGCTTGCAAAACATTATAAGCTTCGAAATGTAAATCTTCTATGAGAAAATGTGAGATTAAAAATGTGTAAGTGCACTTTTTGGTTGTTGAAGATTTTTTTGAAGAGGAAGCATTCAATTTGTTGGTGGAAACAGAGTTTGAATTGAAATTAGATAAAATAAAAATAGAAAAAAAAAATGCGACAAATGACAATGAAAGAAAAGGAAATGGAAATGAAATTAAAGGAAGAAAAGAAAGAACAAGCAAGGCAAGTTCACCTTCTCCGCCACTCTCCCACTACGTTTGATGTTACCAAACATATTCGATTAGTACCGCATTTCCAAGAAAAGGAAGTTGACAAATATTTTCTTTATTTTTAAGAAAATTGCTGAAATTTTGAAATGGCCAATAGAACATTGGACATTACTTTACAGAGTGTTTTAATAGGAAAAGCCCAGTGAGGTTTACACTCACTTAACTGTAGAACAAAGTTTCTCATACCAAACTGTTAAATATATTATCTTAAAGGCTTAAGAAATGGTACCAGAAGCATATAGGCAGAAGTTTGGAAATTGTAAGAAAGAGAGTGATCAAACTCATTTTGAATTTGCTCGAACCAAAGAACAATTATTTGATAGATGGTGTGCATCCAAGAAAATCGAGCGCAATCATGATAAGTTAAGGCAACTTATTTTAATTAAAGAGTTTAGATTTAGATGAGCAAAATACTGAAACCATGGAAGATGCTGCACGTTTCGCGGCTGATTATTCGCTAACTCACAAGGTTTTTAGTTAAAAAATAAAGCCCTCCGCAGCATTCTTCATTTAAGAAACCCTCTCACTCGTACGACAGTACCTATAAATACCTGACTGGTACATTAAGTACTAGTACTTCTAAACATCAAGCATCTACTGGGAATAGTGATCAAAAATCCTTATCTCAAATTACTTGCACTTATTGCAAAAAGAAGGTCAACTCATTTCTGAGTGCTTTACTTTGAAAAGGAGCAACAGCAAAAAGAAGATATAAAACCTACTGGTCTCACCTCTTTAAGGTCTAAACCCAAGTCTTGTAGAGTGCGGTTATAAGACTATCCCTCTCCATAATATATATTTGTCATCAGATTTGGTTACTGGACCTGTGACTGTCGGAATCAGATCTTCTTTGCCAGTTGAAGGTGTCCATTTGTTACTAGGCAATGACCTAGCTGGAGATAAGGTCGTGGTTAATCCAATTGTATCTGACAAGCCTTTTTTGGATCAATCCCCAGATCACGCTGAACAGGTAATATCTTATTTGTATCCGGTTTGTGCAGTTGCTCGAGCTATGGCGAAAAGAGCCATTGAGAATGATCTTTCTTCTGATATTAACTTGCCTGATACTTTTATTGTTCAGTCTTATAATACAGAGGTTAAGACCTCTCTTGATATTAGCCCATCTGAATCTCAGAAGGACTGCAGTGAAAATACCAGATCATTCACCTTCTGGTAGTTGAATGACAAAGATCATGGCAAACTATCGAGATCATAACTTATCAGTGAACAGCATAGGGATCCTGAGTTTTCTAGCTGATTTGATAGGGCCGTAAGTGAAGAAGAAGCTTCGCAAGTCCCAGTTTGTTATATTACTAAAAATGGGATCCTGATGAGAAAATGGCCACCAACGAATGTCCCCGCTGATGATGAATGGACTGTCAAGTACCAAATTGTGGTTCCTTGTTTACATCATCAGTAAATTCTCAGTTTTGCACATGAAACTCAGATGTCTGGACAAACAGGCGTCAATAAGACATATCACAAGATTTTGTGTAATTTTTATTGGCCAAATCTCAAAAAGGATCTTTCAAAATACTGTAGGTCCTGTCATACATGTCAAGTGGTAGGACAACCCAATCAGAAGATTCCCAAAGCCCATCTTAGACCTGTTCCTGCATTTGATGACCATTTCAGTAAAATAATCGTGGACTGTGTTGGCCCCTTGCCTAAGACCCAGTCTGGTAATCAATATCTTTTGACGATTATGTGTGCGTCAACAAGATTTCCTGAAGCTATTCCACTTAGGAATATTAAAAATAAGTATAAAAGTCGAACAGGAAATGGAGCTTTCACAGAACACAGTAAACCCCAAACCGCGCAAACGAACAAACATGAATGACAATGTTAACAAAGAATAAAGGCATATGACGTCACAAACACAAAATGACAAAATGACAATAGGGCTACCGCGTAGGAACGGTCAGTGGTAAAAAAGACCGCTGGTTAAACCAGGTTCTAGGGTGCACCAAACCTCACACGTACCCCCTACCCCAATAAAACGGGACAATGTAAATAAAGAATTCCCCGCCATGAACTATTCTCTAACCCACAAGGCAGCATTAATAGGCAATATAAGTAAAACACACACATGCTCGTGTATATATAAATACAAAAAAAAAATAGCCTAGAAAGCCACAAAGAAGGTACTCAATGACTTGACAGAAGCCAGAGCAACAAGAGAATAAAACATACGACAAGACAAGACAATATTGCAGACAAACTTCACCATCCTTTTGGCCTTTAGGTAGACGTCATCGCACAATTATAGTGGCGAACTGTAAATGGGTCCACCACCAAGCATATAGTGCGATGCAAAATGATAGGGTCATTACCTCTTTTGATAAACCTTTAAACAAGTTTAACAAAGACAGTATGACAGTGATCATGACCAAGGTTAGAATCTTACGAAGTTTGTAAATCACATCACCATATAAGTCAGGTTATGATAGTCCTTGTCACAGAAGAGTTCTTAAATTAATTTTATATTCGGAAAGAAGATCAGGATTACGATAAGGTAACGGTAGCCCTGATGGAGTAGCATTTTAGTTATACAAAGATTACGAATATTAAAGTCCTCAACTCGAGTACAAGCTCTAGAAAAACGAATAAGTTGAGACACATAGACCCCATAAGAAATTGCTCGGGAAACATCCTCATCTAAATGGGAATAATTAACAATATCAAAATTTAAATCATCTCTCTTGTCATAGATTTTGCTAATTATTTCACCATTTTCAATAGAGAGATGTAAATCTAGAAAAGAAGCGTTACTATCAGAAATAGTAGCTTTGTTGAGTTCTTTAGGATATATATTATTAACCATAGTAGAACAGAAAGGACTGTCAATGTTCAATATGTCATCCACATATCGGGAGGTGTCATTAAAGGCTTCAATAACATTATATTGTGAAGGCTCTGGTCAAGTTGTTCACATTAGTTAGCCAATCATGTCTGGTATATTTCAACAGGTCATGCATGAGTCAGGCATTCAACAGTTTAAGTCTTCAGCTTATCATCCGGAGAGTCAATGTGCTCTAGAAAGATTTCACCAGACACTGAAAAACATGATTAGGTCATATTGTTTTGACACTAACAAAGACTGGGATGAAGGTATTTTCGACGTTAGAGAGTCTGTTCAAGAATCTATGGGTTTCAGCCCATTTTAACTAGTTTTTGGTCACACTGTTCGTGAACCACTGAAGTTACTTAAAGAGAAAATTCTCTCACATGAAGACACTTCTTTGAATCGTCTATAGTACGTGTCTGATTTTAGGCATAAACTGTCAAAAGCTTGTGACGTAGCTCAGTCTAATCTCAAATCATCTCAATCAAAAATGAAAACAAGTTATGATTTTACTGATCAAGAAAGAAATTTCAAACCTGGTGATAAAGTTCTTGCTTTATTACCTATTCATGGAAAGCCTTTACACGCTAGGTATCACGGTCCTTATACAGTAAATTAAAGGATCAGTGATTTAAATTATATTATCAATACTCCTGAAAAAAGTAACGTCAACTTTGTCATATCAATATGTTAAAAGAATAGTTTGACATAGATAGCCTTTCTTCACATTTAGTTAATGTAGTTTGCTATGTCCCACTTGAAAATTCCAATGACGGATTACAGAAAGAGAATGGAAAGTTTGATAAAAATGATCTTGGCTTATCGAAATTACAAAACAGTAACATTTTTGAAAAATCTTGACGAGAAACTGTCACATCTAGAACCATCACAGAGGCATGAGCTGAAACAATTAATACATAAATATGAGCACTTATATTTGGATGTTCCAACACGAACTTACAAAATTTACCATGATGTCGATGTGGGAAATTCTACTCCAATAAAACAGCATCCTTATAGAATGAATCCTTCTAAACAACAATATATCAAAGAATAAATTCAATACTTATTGGACAATGATTTCATTGAACCAAGTAAAAGTGACTGGAGTTCACCATGTATTATTGTGTCGAAACCGGATAATACATACCGTATGTGTACTGACTATAGAAAAGGCAACAGTGTCACAAAAAATGATTCATTCCAAAATACGTTACACAATTTGATATTTTAAAAGGATTTTGGCAAAGTCCTCTCACAGAAAGAGCAAAACACGTTTAAGCATTTGTAACTCAGATGGACTATTTCAATATAAAGCTACGCCATTTGGAATGAGAAAGTCTCGTCAATATGTTAATGTCCGATTTAGATAGGTGTGACGAGTACATTTAGCGATTATTTACAACAACACATGGAAGTCTATGTACAGACCATTAGAAGTTTCTTCGATCGTCTTACTGATGCGAATTTAACCGTCAACCTCAACAAACTTGAATTTTGTCGCACAGTTGTCACATTCTTAGGATATGAAGTGGGAAAGGGTCAGGTTAAATCTATTGAGGTCAAGGCTATCTCTGAAATTCCTGTACCGACATGTAAAAAGCAACTGATGCGTTTTCTCGGTATGGATGGTTATTAAAGAAATGTTTGTCATACCTTTTCAGTCATTGCTGAACCTTTGAAAATTGTATTGAGTAAAAGAAATAAATGTGTTTGGACTGAAAAGTGCCAACAATCATTTGACAAATTAAAATCCATACGGATGAGTGCACCGCTGCTTTCAGCACCAAACTTTGAATTTCAATTTAAATTAGAAGTTTATGTCAGCGACATTGGTGCTTGTGCAGTACTTCTGCAAGAAGACAACAATGGTGTTGATCATCCAGTTTGTTACTTTTCTAAAAAGTTCAACAAACATCAGAAAAATTATTCGACTATTGAAGAGTGTCTTTCTCTCATTTTGGCACTACAGTATTTTGAAGTACATTTAACTTCATCTATTTCGCCAATAGTTGTTTTCAGTGATTACAAACCACTCACATAAATAAAATGAAAAACACAAATCAAAGATTAATGAGGTGGAGTTTGATGTTGCAAGAGTACAGTATTGAAATTAGACATATCCGAGGAAGAGATAATCTGATTGCGTATGCCTTATCTCGTGTTTAAGATACATGTGTATATTTACATGTAAATCGTTGTAAGTCAATACATGTTTATTTTGAATATGTTAATATAAATGTTTTGGTATATATGCTGAGATTGAGATATTATTACATTATTGCTTTGCTAATTATATCTTTTTCAAAAGAATGCTTTATTACATAAATCATTCTTTTTCTTTCAGGGGGAATGTGTTAGCCTATAGATGTTATAAACATATGATGAGATAGCTGTATATTTATTATTGATTTTGACCTTGAAGAACGGCTAAAATTAGAATAGATGTGAACATGTTTACATTTATGCAAATTATTTATGCCAACTCAATTATGGTGATGTGGACTGTTCTCATTGGACGGTTTGAGTGGAGAAGCCTTCAGAAACAGTCTATGATAGTATATAAACAGACTCCGGGAGCATTTCAGCAGATCAGTTTCAGTATTCTTCATTAAAGTTAATTAACATTTGGATGCTTTTAGAAAATATAATTGTGAGAGGACTTTTTTAATACATATTATGCTCATTCATAATAACAGTGGATATTTGGACTAAGCCGGAAATATTGGAAATTAATTTGGACTTTTAAGAGACACTTACTGTTTTGGATTAAAGAGACATATACTGTTTTGGATTAAAAAGACTCTTTATAATGTGAATTAAAGGAACATAGGATAATTTTATTTGGACTTAATTCAAAAATTAGATATTAATGAAAAACTGGATTTGTGTATTCTGTAAGTGATTATTTTATGTAAATACATTTGTTAATTATATTTTTGTGTTGCTGGTTTTGCTTCCTTTCTCGTTACATTTAAAATGTGTAACAAAACTTGGTGGCTCGTCCGGGCTAGAAACATTTTCGGTGCTTTAATCATTTATATACATTGCTTTTGGCAATAACAAAATAATAAAAATAAATAACAGAAGCGCAAAATTAATTGTACATTTTGTACATTTTGTAACAACACTTGTAACAACAATGAAAACTTTTTGTCGATCTGAAATCGAAGCGAGGAGTCCCACCTATTTTGAGCAAATAAATCCCTTCACCCGAATCGAAATTAGTGTTAAAAGTAGGTCAAGCACGCTCACGGTCGCACAATTCAGTACCTATTTAGATATATCTGTCAGAGAACTATGATTGAGAGTTCTCAAAACTGGAAGAGGGTGAAAGAATTTTCAAAATCGGATGATAAAAAAAAAGAAAATATGATCATTTGAAGGTTCTTTTGAAACAGAAGCCGCCATTTTGAGATCTATGACATCATAGTTCTAAATTACCATAAATGAAATATTTATAAATAAGCTAAATTGCTGATTTATAGGAAAAAAAAGATTATTAAAAGAAACAAATATATTAAAGTGAAATACTATATTATATGACCAGTAAAGGATCTTGCATTCATTTGCAGTGTTTTTGTTTGCTTTACAGATATTTATCAATATGCCATATATGGTAATTTAGGACTTCGATGTCTTAGTTTCAAAACGGCGTCTCTCGTATCCGTATTAGAACAACCTTCAACTAGTCATATCTTCCTTGTTTATGATCCGATGCTGACAATTCTATAACCATTTTCCAAGTTGTTCACAACTCTCAATAATAAAACATATATGGATGTATGCCTACATTCCCTTTAAATATCGTATCCTCTTCCAACTCGGATAAGCAAAGAGGGCCTTACGGAAGATTAGTTTTTCCAACTGGAGCATCTGTTAATATACGACAATATTATGTACCCGGGTTGCATTGACAGATACGGCTATTTGAATATAGAGATATGACATGGTTTATAATCAATTCAACAAACACTTGAGCCAAGGCATGTTCATAAAATGCAAATATCTGCGTCTCCGTGCAGACACGTGTCTCCGTGCATAGATACGATATGATGAAGTTGATATTCGATATTGCACATTGCTGGGGGAAAATGAGTTTTTTAATTTTCGTTTAAAGAAACCTTTTTTATTTTCGTTTAAATAAAAAAAATATATTTTCTTTTAAAGAACACGAGAAGACGATATGCTACAGGCTGTCCCTGGTCCATGTCGGTACATCCAATTATATATGAAGTATTTCGCTATTTTTTGCTGTTTTTATATTATTATCTGGGCCGATAAAGCCCTGTTATTATTTACAACACTTTATCACATGAATCGAAGCGAAACGTAAACATGTCAGTTTTTGTATCAATCACAGTTTAAGTTCAGTCAGTGGAACATCTGATAACACTGAGTTTACGAAGGTTAAGGTGAAGGTACTCTCAACAAATAGCAAAGTTAAAAGCAGGATAAGTAAACACTAAATAGTATCACATAATTATCCCAAACATCATATAAAAGCTAAAACACTAAAAAAAAAAAATTTATGGAGATGTTTTAAAACTATGCACTATACAGAGAATCTAGCAGGAATTAGAACTCATCAATATCAGATTATTTTTACATATAACTTGCAATATATTACCTTGATATAATTGTCTAGGTTGTTCCAGTCATTAAAAAGTAAAAAACAAAAACAAGTATAAAGTTGTTTTATACAACATTTGCTTAAAGCACCTATCTTGAAATCAAATATTGTGAGTAGCATAATCTAAATAGAATGTGTACAAGTAGTGACCAATCAAATATCATGACCTGGTATGTAAATAACATATGTCTGCATTTTAATTGATTATGGACATTGCTTTTGTTTCTTTAAAAACAACTTTGACAGAATTATTTGAGATTGTAATTGATAGCACCAGTTAGCTAATGATATCAAGGTAACATATTGCAACTTTTATTGTAAAATTAGAGTTATGCCTGTTGAATTCACTTTGAATTGAATGGAATTGTATTTTAAAGTCGCAGCTAAAGTCATATGGCGACTTTCCACCTTCCATTGGTGGAGGAAAACCCCAGGTGCCCCTCCGGGCAATTTTTGTGCACGGGCGGGCACCTGGGTAGAACCACCGGCGTTCCGCAAGCCACCTCTTTATTTGAATTATTTTAGTTTTGAAATCATGTTTATGTTTCTAACTAGAATTCTGGAAGTTTCATTGAAAAATATGCCGGGGACATAATCCTTAATTGAATTTGGAAATAAAGTTGGTTGTAGATCAGACTACACCAGTTACCAACCAATCAGCGGCCAGGGAAAAGGTTCCAGGTAAATTTCGGAGCTATTACACAGAATCTCTTAATTTTGATTGGTTGACAAGGTAAACAAACCAAAAAATCTTGCTAAAAAAACTAAAATTCAACATTTGAAAAATACTTTTAAAGGTTACTTCATACATTTGTTCAATGTATTCATAATGTGTTGCAAAATAAAAGAAGTATATTTTACATTTTCCTCATGTTTCTACATGCAAGTAGGTGGGTCAGCACCATCCGACCCAAACAGCTTTTTCAAAACATACTTAATGCATGGTTTGTGCACAGTGCTTTTAAAGGTAGTACAATATCACAACCAACATGATTATGAACTATGCCTTATACATGTGCTAGCTGAGTGTTGAAAATCTGCCATTTTGCTTGTTTACAGGATCATTGTCTCTAAAAGTTTAAAACTTCAAATCATGGATGTTTTGATGATTACAACAAACTATAGTAAAAACATCTGTTATACCTTATTTCATTTAAATGATTTTTTTTTCTTTTTTAAAAAAAACTCACTTCCTTCAGGAAGTAACTGATCACTTATCTTGATAGGTGTTATACTGTAGGTAATTACTCTCGAGAATATGTACCAAATCAATAGCTAATGTACAGATGTATGCTTATATGATAACACTTCCAACATGGAAAGTTTGGTAAAAATACAAATGCATATGGTGTCAGACCAGTCAGGAAGTACTTCCGGGTCGTAGGGTGCTGAAATAGTTCCTTGAAAGAATCCAAAGTTTCTAGTTTGCATGTGTTTTTCCCAAGATTAGTTTCTATTTCATTGTTAAATCTAACCTGAGGTTAAAGTAGTATGTCTGTTGTCATGAATAGTAAGTATTTTACTATGTTTGTCAGGATTATTTCTTTGGAGAGTATAAGCACAGAGGTTAGGTAGAGATGTGGTTTTGACAGATGTTTATTTCAAAATACGCATGGTGTGAATGAATGACGCGAAATGTTGAAAAACTGAATCGGTGTTTTATTCCAGATATGGGACCGTTTGCTAGCCAAATGTGTTTAATACACAGAATAAAAGTGTATTTAAGCGAACGAATGTTGTGGAACTTGTGACTGATCTCCAAATATAGCCTATATTGCATTGTGTTCAATGGGCTGATTTTCACCGGTCTGACACCTAGATGCACAACATGTATTTTTCTTATTAATGGCCAAATCCAGTTGATTTTTCCAGTGAAAGCTTGCAGCTGAGTGAGAAAAAATAATCTGATGTTACATTTTTGAATTTTACAACAATACATGTTTTTTTTGCATTGAAATAGAATGTGTGTGTTTTAGGGTGGAATTTGGGGTTCCTAGTGATTTGGAGTGGCACCAAAGCACTTTAAGTATGCTCTCAAGTGTCTTTAAGTGGATAAGTGGCAAAAGGTAATAGATCTGTCACAATTCCTACAATAAATGGCAATTTTATTATTTTAAGGTACCGTATGAGGCTAAAATCTGAAAATGTATCGGTACTGACATTTTGACATGACGCGACTCTAGGAGGAGTCTTACTTTGTATCGAAAGCCTGAGAACCTATAAATTGTGTAAGCGATGATGGGTTTTACAAACTGAAACCGAAATATACAGAAATTTGTGGAATTCAGCATTTATTTTAGTTTTTTGCTAAACATGGTGTAAATCCCACACATTTTTCTTCATTAATTCAGATGAAATCACTATGCAATGGCATACAATTGTAATTTAACACATTAATTTGGTATTTTGTTAGAGATAATGGTATAATCCACTGAAATATATACTATTCTGGTGTGTGATTCAGTTTGTCTTTCTGTTGCCCAAGACTGGAATGTATTAGTTGCCTTTAAAACTGCTACAGGCATATGGGGTAGGCTTAGCTTTTGGGTCATTATTTCAATTCTGTCTCTTTTCTGGCATTTTGTAGCCAAACTGTATATTTTATTGGACATTGTGCATGTAAATGTGCTCCAAAGCAGCCTTATGGTCTATTTTGTGCCTCAAAATTGTTGGAATTTAACAGAATGTCTGTTTCTCCATGAAAAATGAAGAAATTGAAGAAATTTCATGCATGAGTGATTTTGATATCTGCAAATCACATTATGTGTATATTTTAGTTTGGTATATAGAAGGCAATGTTTGAAAACTTTACTTGATGGAAATATACCAAGCGGTTCATTTATTTTGATATTTTTTCTAGTTTTGTGTAACGCGTCTTAAAATCCTTGATTTCTATTAGCCGAATGGTTCTTTTCATGCAGGAATTGAACCGAAAAGATAATAGGTCCTTGCAAAAGCATCTGATTTTCCATTCGGTCAACCTTATTGGTCAGTTAGATATGTAGTCGATAACTATTTTTGACAAATGTCGCGACTCATTTAGGTGTCAGACCAGTCAGGAAGTACTTCCGGGTCGTAGGGTGCTGAAATAGTTCCTTGAAAGAATCCAAAGTTTCTAGTTTGCATGTGTTTTTCCCAAGATTAGTTTCTATTTCATTGTTAAATCTAACCTTAGGTTAAAGTAGTATGTCTGTTGTCATGAATAGTAAGTATTTTACTGTGTTTGTCAGGGTTATTTCTTTGGAGAGTATGAGCACAGAGGTTAGATAGAGATGTGGTTTTGACAGATGTTTATTTCAAAATACGCATGATGTGAATGAATGACGCGAAATGTTGAAAAACTGAATCGGTATTTTATTCCAGATATGGGACCGTTTGCTAGCCAAATGTGTTTAATACACAGAATAAAAGTGTATTTAAGCGAACGAATGTTGTGGAACTTGTGACTGATCTCCAAATATAGCCTATATTGCATTGTGTTCAATGGACTGATTTTCACCGGTCTGACACCATATGGGCTGAATACATAAACTGATCCGCTACTACCGATGATCCGCTACCACCGTATCAACTGTACTAGTATGTTATTTTGATAATACTAAGATAGGTCTTTCGAAACAAGTAAGGAAAAATATAGCTTCTTATATTAGGGAACTCGGTACAGAGCGTAGAGCTATAATGTACGTCTATCGAAAATGAATTGGTGTAGTATAACCTGTAGCAATACAAAATGTGTGGCAATGTTGACTCTTCAATCGAGAAAAATCAGGGTTTCTCTACTATTACTATGAAATAACTTATTTTGACATGTTACTTGCCCGAGCGACAGACGTTCATAGAACCATACAGAAAAAATAATAGACTTAATATTTTTTATCAATAATCGAGATGGGCCCTCTGTGCTTAAAGTACGCGTGTCCATGCCGGGGCTTTGTCTCAGAATTTCAAGATGCTTTTACGTACTGGGGTCTTTCTACCGGTCGTTTAAAAGATCAGACATATACAAAAAACTAAAAGGAGTAAACATATAAAAAAGGACCAAAACATCAGCTGATGCAGCATGAACAATCCGATTGTACGGTCGTTCTATATGAAGCAGTCATGAGCAATCAAGCGAGCTCTTCAGACTTATTATTTATCTGGGCCATCTGAGAGGGTGAACATTAAAATTTAACATGCGTATTCGTTATTTGATACGGATTGGTAAACATTGGCAAAATACTTTATACATAATCTTCCTGCTTCTGAAATATGATCACATGCAAACGTGATTACACGCTTCATTCAGCAGACGTTCTAGATTTAGGGACAGAAGTTCTAGATTTAAGGACAGAAGTTCTAGATTTAAGGGCACAGACGTTCTATATTTAAGGGCAAACTACAACGATCACCTAAGTGATGAATACCCTGCAAATGTGCGGTGCCGTTTTACTATTTATTCACTAGTTATGGATATCCATAATTGAATAATTGATATCCATGAATGAATTTGTAGATATCTTAAATGAAGCTATTGATATATTTCCACTGAATTATAGATATTCATAATACATTTTAAGATATCTATAAATCGATGTATAGATATCTTAAAATCAAATAATGGATATCCATAAATGAATAATGGATATCCATAAATAGTGAATAAAGAGTAACACGCCCCAGCCCCCTACCCAAATTATGTCAATATTGGCTTTTCAATGTGATGGTTATTTCACCTTTTCTGCGTATTTGTAGTGAAAGCAAGAAAACAACAAAACTGTTAAATATAAGCTGATAGTTAAAATATTAGCTAATGCCTTATACATATGAATACGATGTCTCTTTCATTATGTTATACGCAGGTATAGTTTTGCATACTACAAATGTATATATTTCATTTCATTATCGCTGTCAGGTTTATATGCTGTATCATCAAGTGTCCCATAACCCATTGGAATTATCTGAATAAACGTATTGAATAAGTAGTATATTAGGCCTTGAGCCAGGACCCATCATTTTCGATATTGCTACCAACTCGGGTAGCAATTTCTACCATCATTTTAGGAAGAGAGCAATGTCTGTAGATGACATTTTCCCATGATATAAGTCTGGAACAGGTGGCTTATACAGTTTAATTCGAACAATAATAGGTGTATCATTGTAGCTCTGACATCGAATTTTCGATGTTCACTTTTCGCACATTCCGTTTTTTTGATAATTGTAATTTTAAAATATGCTATTAAGTTCATAATTCTTATTAGTTTAATACAGAATAAATAAGTGTTGTTTCGGCAATGCATTCTGCTTAAAATCACTATTGTGCTTACAATTGGAAGTCAAATTACCCCACCCACTATTGACACATTTTGTATGCATTTAGTTTAGTCAGTATGTTTTACATTATGTGTATAGTATTGTAAGAATCAGTAATTCACAACCTTTCTACGGTGATTTAAATATTATATTATGAATTAGGGATTGTTTTGATAGATTAATGGAAGTATATACTATGCAACGTTCATGCATTTGCTTGCATATATTCGTTCAGCAAGCCTGAAAAGTAGATACACATCGAACGGAAAGTGTAAGCCTTCAAAATAATTATAACATCAATAGTATTGAAATGTTCTTATATATACATATGTTGCACAAAAGACACAAACAGTCTAACGAATTCTAGATAAGGGAAATGTGAGTGTTTCCCCTTTTTTTTTTATAATATTAGACCATTTTAGGTGTATGCGTTATGTCAACCCTTATTATGATTAAGACATTGTGATTATGTATTACACATAAAGAAGTAACAGTTAACCTTGCAAACACAAAATCCAAATCCAATCTCTACTTTAATGCTTTTTATAGCAATAATCTTTAGTGATTTTTAACACCATTTTGAATTCCCCCACCCACATACATCATAATGAGAAATTTTGCATATGAAATATAAAACTAGTGTATGTAGTTTGCACGAACCATTTTTGTGTCAGTACTTAAAATAAAACAAAGAACACGTGATATTCTAAAATATAGCTATAGACTACTTATCAACTAGTAACCTGTATTAACTACTTACCATGGCAACTATGTGTTAGAATTGTTACATCTGTTACTATAGCGCCTTATTGACTTTTTTTTTGGATAATCTTCTCATTTTGTTATATTCATTACCTTTGGAACTATTAGTTAGCATCATTCCTATTGTTTTGCATGCATAAATAGAACAAATTGAATGACAGTTACCTAAAAAAGACCGAAATTGTATTGCCAATGACGGGGTTAATTGCGACAATGACGAAGACTACCGTATAGGGGTCAATGTACTACCTTAACCTGTCCATCTGAGTATTTACTCCAATTTTTATTGTTGATGAAAAGCATAATTTTACCTTTGATTTTGAGGGTGAAGTTATTTAATATGCACTTTAAAAGAAACAGAATTGAATGTATTGAATAGTGTTTACAGGCTCATCAACACATTATATGTTATTTAGACCCGCCCCAGAAAAAGTGGAGTGATACTTAGGACAACGGGAACCTAATCCAATCTTGATACCAAATACACGATACACTTGACCGCCAAGTTTACGTCCCCATCCAACGCACGAGGCTACATCTGTCTTCACGAGGGAACATGTTTTGCCCAATAGCACACCGATGAAACTCTGTGGCGCCGGTGAAGCTTGAACTCAGCTTCTTCGGATTGCAAGTCCATCGTGCTATCCACTGGGTCACAGGTTGTATGCGCTCAAGGAGGGTGACTGATTTGAAAAAACTTCATTATTCAATCTAGACAAAGAATACGGAAAACTTCTCCAGCATTGTATACCTAAAATCGTCAAATACAAAATACCACAACTCATTACGTGGTCCCGCCCGATGGGAAAGGTTATATTAGCAGGATTTTATAACGGATACTTCGACAATAAAACACGTTAAAAAGCATTTTTACGGGGGGAAATGCGATAAATTGTTTAAAATTACCTATTAAATGTTTTAAGTTTACAATACGCAAACTTTTTAAGTCGAAATTAAGGTTTTATTTCATACCCCAGCCAACCCCGTTTTCGCTTCTTGGAGAACGGATTGGATGGGGTATCAAAGTTAATACTCGGACCACGTAATGTCTGACGAAACTACATTACCTTTCAGCTGGAGTTCTTTTAAAGGAAATCATATATAGTCTTGTTGTTTAATCCTTTATTTATTTAAAGATTATTTTTTATGATATAGTACTCTGTCATATATTTTAAACTTATATAGATGTTTGTATTTAAACAACTGTTTCGGGTACAGTAGTGGAACTATGGAATTGTCACATGGTTAAAAAGACGGAAAGTTATATAAATATAATCACTCTCTCTCCGTCTTTTTAACCACGTGACTTTCCGTTTTTTTAACCATGTAACAATCCCATATTTCCACTACAGTAGCGGAACTATGAGTTTGTTACATGGTTAAAATCACGAAAAACTAAAGTTTAAGTGAATAAAGAATATGTTCTGTTCATGTTCTGTTAAAAAGTCGGTTTAGCCTAAGTTTGCTCACCTGCTTGAGTCAAATACGCATTCTGTCGATAATGAAACTTTAAAGTGTTAAAGGGTTAACCATTGTTGTGTTCGGTTAATAAGGTTAACCCGAAAAATAGCTTAACCCCGCTATATGAATCGTATTAAAGTAGCTCTCCCGCCAAAAACAGCAACATTTTACAATATATGTACACAGTTTCTTTACTACATCGGACGAGGTATGTAACTTGCATATTTTGAAAATCCAAACTCTGTAGACACAATATAATATGCCTGAGTTATGGCTTGCATTTTTAAAAATGGAAAATCTTTGCGGTTTCCGCCCAATAACATAAACATTTATAATCCAATCTTGGTGAAACTTGGGAGCAGTGTTTATGGGCATTATATCTTGGCCATGTTCGATAACCAGCCAGATCACACCTATCCTGCTGGAATTATATGCCTTTGGCGGTGGTCCATCATTTTCTGAATTTTCTTGTTCAATGCTACGTATGACACCAATAATTAAATCGGACGGAACACTGTGGCATATGAAGGAACACGGTGAGTCGGTGACCTATGAAGTACACGTGCACCTTACACAAGTTATATTTAATTTTAGAACACACAAATTTAAAGGGACACACGGCAATCTTGATTTTTTTAAACCCGCCGCGCCCCGTTAATTTCTCTAAACATAACAATCTGCATTTGCTCAATCATTAATAATAACTATAAGAATAGTATAAAGCAAATTGTGTTTGTTGATTATATTGCACCACTAATATATTTAAACTTATGGTGGAATAATGAAGAAAAATTGAAAACTCACAATTTTATTTAATACATGCAAGCAGGTTTCAAGTTCAATTAATACTGGATTAATATATCGAGACGATAATTTTAATGCTTGATAGAAACTTCAAGATTGCCACGTGTCCCTTTAAGTTGAATAAAATGTAAAAACCGTCATAATGATAGGAGTATGTTTATATGTATCTTCGCAGAGATTAGAAGTAGAAATGGGCCTGTGGTCAACAAATAGAGTTCATTTAGACGAGAGACGATGTAGATATTGTAACATATTTATATAATACTAATAATTAAGTTATATTTTCCTTCTCCCCAGTAAATCTATTTTTTCTTAGTTTATGGATATGCACAATACAGAAGAAGTCTCTTTTGTATGGTGGATGATGTTTGCTCAGATAAACTAACTATTGTATGTATATTCTGGAAAAAATATTATCTAACAGTGTTGCAAATACTATGTTATAATATCCACAAGTCGTCCCTGTGGGATTTCATTATTTGCCAATCTGGCCTAATGGCATTTTGAAAATAAAACTTCCTAAATTTTCTTTATTTGGACTGATATCTGTCGTCTACAGCCCCTTGAACTATACATGACCTTGTTCGCGTCCTCGTTCACATTCATTAACAAACTAATGTCACGCCTTTGAATACCAATGAGGTCCTTGTTAATGCAATGAAATTTGATAAGTTTAATTTGGAAATAGAGATCGTGATATGAATAAAATGTGGTACAAATAAGTATGAAATAGTTGAAAATTGCATTGCAAGGTATATGTCAAACAAGAACTATTCAGTGCATTTAAACTTGTGTAAGTGTATCAGATAGGAATACGGAGAATAATACCTTTCACGACGGATATTTCAGAATTATAAAATTTAAGCAAAATGTCAGCAATAACTATACAACCCTTCCCAGTATTTATGATTCATTATCAAAAGAGAATAATACCGGAGTTGTTAAAGCAGCTGTCCCGCCAACAGCCAAATTTTACAACATATTGATGTACACCGTTTCTAACCTATTAATTAACTACTTAATATCTTCCGTGGTTTGCAGGAAATTGCACACATGTCATCATATGGTAAAAACAAGGCCAACATGGAGAGAAACTCTGCCGATATGAGAAAACTCGGCCAATATGAAATTCAAGATTGGAATAGCCCACACGGCCAATATGACCAAGGATTTGTTCTCTTTAAGGACGCCATTTTGACAAATATAGCTATTATCACGTTCGTAATTTTCCCACGCGATGTCGAGCGGTAATAGGGGAAAATTTATTTGAATCAGATGTTTAAACATTTTTATTTTACATCGATTGCGAAACAAGTTCTTGCAACTTAGATTAATCACTCTCGATGGCTTCCTGGGTAGGACCAGTACTAAGCAATGTGGATTAATTATCTTGCTCAAGGATAAATAACGTGACCGCGACGGAGGATCAAACCCACGACCTCTCGATCAGGAGTTCGGCGCTCTACCATTGGACCACGAACTCCACAAATCAGATCAGAATCAGATACTTGTTATTAAATGTTATGTTGAACATATACCTCTTGTTTTTTCTTACCTGTAAATGATATTTAAAACATAGGTATAAAGAGAGATATCAAGTAGTTAATTAATTAAAATGTCATTAATTAAGTGTTTCATATTGGCCCAGTTATTGGTCCTCGGACTGTCATACTGGCCCTCGGCCTTCGGTCTTGGATTAATATGATGCAAACTCGGCCAATCCACGCTCGCTTATCAATCAGCCTATAAACAAATTAACGCTACTGTAAATAAACGCAAATCGTGTCAGAATTATTTTAATAAAATAAAACTCTACTGTAGTTGAAGTTAATTAATAAAATTGTCATTACTTTAGTGTTTTCATATTGTCCGAGTTATTGGTCCTCGGACTGTAATATTGGCCCGCGGCCTTCGGCCTTGTGCCAGTATGACAGTCCGTGGACCAATAACTGGACCAATATGAAATCACTTAATTAATAACATCATAATATAAAACATTTTTTGAGCATCCAAGCTCTATAGACACAATATAAACGGCTTTAACCAGCCAGGCCAACTCCCAGTACTATAGTGTCGAATTAAGAGTTACCAACTCATAATTAATTTTATACATATTCACGGATACTTTAAGAACTCATGAAAAATCCTATCATTTAAATCGGCACATATTATTTATTTATGTATTTTTATTTATGTATGCATGTATGCATGTATGTACGCGTGTATGCATTCTTATGCATCCTTGCATGTATTTATTTCTTTATTTCTTTTATTTATTTATTTATTTATTTAATTTTTTCATACGCAGGGATAAACTTTCTTCATCGTTGAAAGACATCGTACATAACCTATCAGACATTTTTGAAAGCCAATACAGAGATACACATGTCATATTATAAATACATTAATGTTTAGGCCCTAGATTTAGAAATAAATCAAATTGATGTTTGATTGCAAAATAAACACGATCCGGACTTCAAAACAATATTCCTAATTGTTGAGATCAATGCATAATTAATGAATTAAAGTAAACGGTAAAATAACGAAGAACAAATCTAAATTTCATATGTTTACCCTCACCGCACCCCACCCCACCCACTCCATTCTTTGTATATATATTTAAAGGCAGCTTCAAATTAAACGCTTGCGTACTAAATGTGAAAGCTGACATCATCAATGCTCAATGCCATTCGTATGTCTTTAAAACATTGATACGGTTTGTGTAAAAATGCATGCCAAGTTTTGTGTTTGATATGCGGACAATGTTCCCCTGTAAAAGTAACGAGTTTCCCTTTCATATGTAATTCGGTTAACATTTCAGTAAACTGTTTCCGACATGAGATAGTACTGGTTTAGGCCTACATGATATATTTTTCTCCTCGCCCGTGATCGTTTTTTTTTTGACAAACTATGTTTGCTATATTATACTGTACCCATTATAGCAAAAGGTAAGATGCATGTTCAAGTAGTTGGGTACGTTATTCATATATACGATTTTTTGACTAAATATGTATATATACTATCTTCAAAGAAAAGCTTATGTCAAAGGTCAAGGTCACCGTGACCTTTTATAGAAAAAAGCATTCCGGACGGCAACATCAAAACCATAGCACCTACACTCATGAAACTTTATAGGTACATTGCCGTCGGTGAGGGAATAATCCCTATTGTTTTTGGGATCAGTAGGTCAAAGGTCAAGGTCACCGTGACCTTATATATAAATATGCATTCTGGATGATAACTTCGAAACCATAATACCTACACTCATGAAACTTAAGAGGTAAAATGCCCTAAGTGAGAGACAAAGGTCACGGTCAACATGACCTTATATTAGTATAGAAAGACGCATTCCTGACGATAACTTCGAAACCTTTACACCTACACTCATGAAACTTCATAGGTACATTGCCCTAGGTGAGAGGAGGAACCCTATTTCTTTTGGGCCAGTAGGTCAAAGTTCAAGGGCGCATTGACATTATATGCAAATATGCCTTCTGCACAATAACTTCAAAACCGTAACATCTACACTCATAAAACTTCATAAGTGAAAGGAAAACCCCTATTTTCTTTTGGGTCAGTAGGTCAAAGTTCAAGGTCATTGTCACCTTAAATAGAAAAAATGCATCCCTACTGATAACGTCAGAATTGAAACACCTACACTTTTAAAACTTCATACATATATTGCCCATCGTGACGGGAGAAAAACTAATGTGTTTGGGGTCAGTATGTCAAAGGTCAAGGTCACTATCGACTTATATGGAAATAAATAAATTCTACAAGATAACTTCAAAACTGTAACACCTACACTCATGAAATTTCGAATGTTCATCACCCTGGTTGAAAGCAGGAACCCTTTTGCTTTTGGGTCAAAGGTCAAGGTGACTGACCTTATATGGAAATATGAATTCCGCATGGTAACTTCAAATGTGTCTCTCATAATATCACACGGTCTTTCTTCCTGTGTTTTCGTTTGTTTGCACATGTGTATAAGACTTAAAGATACTAGTATACCACTTTGTAGATCTGAATCCTAAATGTGTTTATATTTATGGCTGGGACCTCTGGTTAGGCCAGCATAAAAATCCCCGCGGAACTGTGCGGTTCCCAGTCGACTAGATATACGGCCAGACTCCTCCAGTTGGGTTTCGAGGTGCATCTTCCCCAGTTTTCGTCCGAATCCAAAAACCTAGATACCAATCGTCCGTGTTTTGGCAGACCTATCGATCAAGCTATTGTTTAAAGGTCTAGCGACATTAAAAAAAAGTTAAATCTCAAAGTACACGTGCAGTAAATATTTGTGTAGGTGCGTATAAGATTTAAACGATATACCACGTTGTAGATCTGTCTTTTCTGAATCATAAAACTTTACCTTTAGTGCTAAGACCTCTGGTTAGGGCAGTATACTGGGACCTCTGGTTAGGGCAGTATACTGGGACCTCTGGTTAGGGCAGTATACTGGGACCTCTGGTTAGGGCAGTATACGGAGACCTCTGGTTAGGGCAGTATACTGGGACCTCTGGTTAGGGCAGTATACTGGGACCTCTGGTTAGGCCAGTATACTGGGACCTCTGGTTAGGGCAGTATACTGGGACCTCTGGTTAGGGCAGTATACTGGGACCTCTGGTTAGGCCAGTATACAAATCCATGCAGACTTATGTACGTGTTTCACATGTATATTTATAGTTAAAAGTTTCGGAATTATACTGGACACGATTCCAATGTCAGTATCACTATGAACTTGCGTCTCTCATTCTCTTACACGTGTCTCATATTATCGTAAGTCTCCCATATCGGCACACGTGTCTCTCTTACTCACATGCATCTCTCATACTGTCACATCGGTCTCTCTTACTATAACCCGGGTCTCTCATACTAGCATACGAGTCTCTAATACTGTAACATCAGTCCCAGACTGTCACAGTCATATGAGTGTCATACTGTCACACTAGTCCCCCAGACTGTCATACGTCTCTGGGACCTCACAAGTTTTCTTACGTTCTGCCAAATTGGGCACCCCTAAACTCGAGGGTTCGGTGCAAAACTATTGTATCTCCGTCTTTATTCATATGTAGTTACAATAGTTTTGCGCTGACCCCCTTGAACTGTCATATCACATCGGTCTCCCTTAAAGACACGTGCGTTTCAAAAGTGCATTAATAAACTCATATATTTGGATTGTGTTTAAGTGAAGTACAGGAAGTTTATATAGAAACAAAATGTTGTGAGAATATTACATCTTTATTGCAAATAAATCGTTATCAAAGCATACACAAACACGCCTGGTAAACATTCGCTCCACAACTAAAAGGAGAACAATGAAAATTGCGCTTCCGAGAAGGAGCGAAAGCGCGGTTTTCATCAACAAACGTGAGTATGGTCTACTTTTATTTCTTTTAACAAGAACAACAGAGATATTTTCAAAAGTCGGGGGATGTGTTTCCGTGTAGGCATATTTATACTTCATGTGGTCAGATACCACTATTGATTTGGGGCTTCTGATCGGTTGAAAAAAGTATAGGGTCTATTAGGGCATATAGTAAGATTGTAAGGTAGATTCTGATTGGATTAAATTACCCAAATCATAACAAATCCCCATAAAACATCAACATATTATGTTTCCATCATAAAACATGTTGATTTAGGATATTTTGACTGAAATTTGCATTTTTATGGATACAATTTTACTGAGAGTATATTTGCAAAAAGTTAAATTTCGTTACTGCCATTCTGGGGGTGGCCACCTTCAGTGAACTATTAGAGGCTGAAAGCATCAGATTATCCCAAATTTGCTGGTCATTTTTGAGTGTCTCTAAGATAGTTCTTTAACAACAGTTAGGTTTTATCATCCATTCGGATATAGAAATAGGGGTTGTAGGCCAAAAGGCTATAATGGAGGCCTATGGGAAATGCAATAGTGGTATATGACCTAAAACTAGATTCTGCATGGGGTAAAAGTGAAAGTAGACATACTCCTTTTCTAATACAATGATTTGAAAGTGTGAGAAATTTTGAATTTTGTTATATTTTGACTTTTCTTGTAACTTTTTTAATGATTTTTAAATATTTGAAAGTTTTATGATGCAATATAGGTAATTTAAATTCTTTTATTAGGGTTGTGGACACAAAATTAGCCATAGCTGACACCTGGTATACACAATTGGCCTGTAATGCACCTATTTGACACAATTAAAGGTATATCTAGTAAGTTTTATTCATTTCTGAGGGCTTTGCATACGTTTTTTTGCAAAAATGTCAAAAAGCGACAAGCTGCGTCTGTCTGCTAAGATGTCGAAAAGGCGCTTATGTCTGTTTTGAAAAAGATGTTGAGGTAAACTCTGACTCTGAGTTCATCGCGTCTTTACGGTTAGTGATGATATGCAAATATTTTATGCGGTTTAATACATTTTACAAATTAAATAATTTAGTTGGCAAAAAATATGACATTTTCTAAGTTTTTTTAAAGTTTTTTTCTACCCCACCCCCTTCATTTTAATGAATTTTCATGGATCCGTATTGTCAACAGTGCTTTTTGGCTGCATGGTTGCATGAAAATGACCTGTAAAGGTGGCACAAACAATATCTACAGGCAATCTTGTGTAATGAGCATATTGTAAAACATGGCATGGCCTTAAAAATGGAGTTGGGGAGGATATTCTCAGAAATTATTTTGTCATTTTAAAAGTGAAAAGTTGCATTTTCTTGATGGTTTCACATATAGAAACTGCTGCATAATGTTAATTAATCCATTTGAAGGCAGAGTTTGAATATATACAAAAACAGTGGCATTTTTTTGGTAAAATCTGCTATTTTGAGCCCTGAAAATCACAAATATCATTTTTCAGTGAAAATGATTTTCAAGAGAGCTTCAACTGGTTGAAAATCACATGTTATTCATGAAATCAATTCAAAATCACTTTATTTGAAACAAAAGATTGGAACGGTTGTCGAGATATGGCATTTTGAAGATTCTGGATTTACGCATAAAAACCGCATGAATTTGACATCAGCCGAAGCCCTTTAAAGCCCTCATATTTTGTAGAAAAGTATTTTTTCTAAAAACAAAAGACACCATTTCCCTCAGAATGAATGTATGAAACAATTTAGCCAGAAAAAACAAACTTCAGTTAGGTTTGAATGTCTATTTAGGTCAGATACCACTATTGATTTGGCGCTTCTGATTGGTTGAAAAAAGTATAGGGATTGGTTGAAAAAAGTATAGGGTTTATTAGGGCATATAATCAGATTGTAAGGTAGATTCTGATTGGATTAAATTACCCAAATCATAACAAATCCTCTTAAAACATCAAAATATTATGTTTCCATCATAAAACATGTTGATATAGGATATTTTGACTGAAATTTGCATTTTTATGGATACAATTTTACTGAGAATATATTTGCAAAAAGTAAAATTTCTTTGCTGCCATTCTGGGGGTGGTCACCTTCAGTGAACTATTAGAGGCTGAGAGCATCAGATTATCCCCAATTTGCTGGTCATTTTTGAGTGTCTCTAAGATAGTTCTTTAACAACAGTTAGGTTTTATCATCCATTCGGATATAGGAATAGGGGTTGTAGGCCAAAAGGCTATAATGGAGGCCATGTAGAATACAATTTCGCCTTTTAAAAGTGTAAATTACAGCGGCTAGAACTTTTCTAATGTCGAAAGTTGGTGCAGGTTTCAACTTGTTTTTGGAACCTATTTGCATTCACGAAGTATTTCGATGGTGACTATCACTCGAATACCGCCCATAAATTGCTTATGTACTTAATGTGAATGTTAAAGTTTTAATCGGAGAATCAATCCATTTTCTCGAGGTAGGGGAGCGAACGAGCTGGGGTAGAGCGAACGTCAAGGAAGTAGGGGAGCGAACGATCTTGGATAGAGCGAACGTCAAGGAGGTAGGGGAGCGAACGAGCTGGGGGTAGAGCGAACGTCAAGGAGGTAGGGGAGCGAACGAGCTGGGGGTAGAGCGAACGTCAAGGAGGTAGGGGAGCGAACGAGCTGGGGGTATAGCGAACGTCAAGGAGGTAGGGGAGCGAACGAGCTGGGGGTAGAGCGAACGTCAAGGAGGTATGGGAGCGAACGAGCTGGGGGTAGAGCGAACGTCAAGGAGGTATTGGAGCGAACGAGCTGGGGTAGAGCGAACGTCAAGAAGGTAGGGGAGCGAACGAGCTGGGGTAGAGCGAACGTCAAGAAGGTAGGGGAGCGAACGAGCTTGATAAGGGCGAACGTCAATGAGGTAGAGCGGACGCCTGTTTAACTCCACAAGCAACATACTTCGACAATGTCGATTCGAACACAGTTCCGTCACGAACTGATCCTTTTTGTAGATTTTATTACCTTTCCTTCACCCAAAACGCATTTAGCAGTGGATATGTGCGGCACCAACTTGCTTTGGTAATGAGCTCCATTACATCGTTCAAAGTTAGGTTATTTATGTCTGATGATCTAATAAACGATACATTTCTGACACATTCACGTCTCCGATATTCATTTCAGGTCCAGTTTTGCATCAAACTTGAACACAATTGATCATAGTTGAATTTGATTTTTGTTTTCGTAATATATGCTCATTTTTTTTTAGATACTTTTTAAGATTGGGTAGAATTAGGTAGAATTATCAAATAAACACATTTCTCAACTACATTCAATTATCACAGGAAGTCCTCACTTTGTTTCAGGTTATACCAAATGTATCTGTTGTTCATCAATATTTCATGATATTTTTTTTTAGAAAATGTTCACTGCCCTCACCATCAATCGGATTTATTTATGCGGGCAATATTTCTTAATCTGCCAATCGAATGGTCTAGTTTAGTATTTAATAGTGTGGTGGATTCCTGCAATAAACTTTTTATATAAATATATCAAAGAAATCGGTGATAAGACATGGATTACTGAAAAATTGATAGCTATATAAAAATATATTGTTATAAACCAGTTCCTACACATGACACGCGTATCCGCATAAAATATAATTATAAGGTTTTTGCCAAAACATTCTGTATATATTCATTTGAATAGCATGGTCTTAATTTCAGAAAAGTTAGTAATTATTTTGATAAACAATAATTTTAAATGTTCAATAATGATACAAAAAGTAACTTTTCATGACGCAACTGCGTCCGAATCGACATCGTCAAAGTGTCGTTTGTGGAATTAAAAAGGCGTCCACTCTACCTCCTTGACGTTCGCTCTACCCCAGCTCGTTCGCTCCACTACCTCGAGAAAATGGATCATAAATCACTAAGTTTAAAACTTCACCATTCACATTTAGTGCATAAGCAACTTATGGGCGGTATTCGAATGATTTTCGGGATACTTCCTGAATGCAAATAGGTTCCAAAAACAAGTTGAAAGTGTGATCCGTGGAGTAACCTGCACCAACTATCGACAGGATAAAAGTTCTAGTCGCTATAATTTATACTTTTAAAATTCGAAATTGTATTCTACATGAAGTATAAATATGCCTACACGGAAACACGTTCTCCGATTTTTGAAAAAAATCTCTGTTGTTCTTGTTAAAAGAAATAAAAGTAGATCATACTCACGTTTGTTGATGAAAACCGCACTTTTTCTCCTTCTCGGAAGTGGCTTTCGCTCAATTTTCATTGTTTTCCTTTTGGTTGTGGAGCGAATATTTGAAACAAATACTCGCATTTTGCTTAAAATGGAATATCATTATTACACCATATCTAACATCAGTTTAACATGTTTTGACATCTCTTTGGCAGTTAATTCATATTGGAATCAGAAGATGATATAATTGACATAACAACATTGGCATATCATGAATAAATTGTCCAAATAACAATACATTAGAATCAAACGTCTTGTCTACAGTAATAAGTATAAAAAGAGGTCAATGACCTTGAAGCTTTACTGATAGGTTTTTGATAGTCAGATCAGCTACTTTTAATGAAACCTGGATTAGAATATACCAAGATCCAACTAGGCAGTTGCTTTGTTTTTATCCATATAGCAACAAACTGTCATGTCACTTTGGTAAAGGTTCCAAATCAAAATCAATAAGGTTTTTGAAAATCTAATTTAAACTGTGGCGGACATCTTGAATTTCCAGCCGACCCTAATTTTACTTTTGACCATGTAGACATTAAGAGAAACATTCCTGTGAAGTTTCATGAAAATCCATTAAGTAGTTTCAGAGTCTGACGCCACAAAACATTTTAGGGACAGATGGACGACGGACACCACACCACGGCATAAGCTCTGCTTAATCTTTGATTAGTAGAGCTAAAATAGAGAACAAGATAAGTGTCACTGAGTCTGAAGAATGAACCGGATGACCTGCATTTTGCAAGCCGAGTTGTGTTGAATTGGGTTTTACGGGGCAATGACAGTTAAAGGTTGTATGACGCCAACAGGAATGAAATTTCCAGGCCCACCTTACATTTACATCGAAATAAAAATATGCCTTTTTCAACTGCAGAGTTTCTACAATTTTTTGTTGTAAACACTACATTTTTAGCTGGAGCCACAATCAGTGTTTTCTGCTACCACTCAAACAAAACATGCAAGGTCACTGAACTATGGCTGTAGTTTGACTAAAGTGCTGTAGGTAGTTCCTGAGAACAAAACTGAAATCAAAAACTTAAAATCGCCGTTAAGGAAAAAGTAACACATTTAATCATGCAGGAAGGCCTTCGCCAGCTCTTTATTTAAATTTATTTCCGGCTCCCATGTTGGATTTTCCAATCCCTCCAACTTGACCTGGAACATTCTGATACCATTTTCTTTTTTCATACCGACCAGCTTCTCAACTGCATAGATGTCCTCTGAAGATAAACTTAAAAACATTAGTTATATAGAGATTTTATTTAACTGCTTGGATCGATTGCTGGAAAATCCTTAGTAACACGATAAGCATACGATTCTTTTCACTAACGAGTGGATGAGAATGAGTAAAAAAAAAGTAAACACGCCTACTATCAAGTGAAGGATTTCGCTACACCTTAACCCAGCAGTTTAATAATGTATTTATTACTTTAAATCATTTTATGTTTTATTTTAACCGAAATGTTTCGGTTTGTTGAACGTTATCGTCGGATGACTAACGTCAGCAACACTTTATTGAGATCAGACTCAGTGCACAGACAGTTATATATACATATGCAAAACATCAATTAAATGAAATGTGTACAAATGGACAAGGTCACTCATTGTGGTGAGGCATAAAAACATATCTTACATTAACAAGTTTTAAAATTTTATTTTGACAAGAAGCAGTCTTCTTCCAATTGTCTGAATGGTGTTTTACGTCATTTTCAACACATGTAAGGTTATATATGACGTACGATTTCTTTTTGGTGGTGAAGGCACCCACTTTTCCTGGGTAGAACCAGAACTGTACATCTCCGCAATCCTTAAGAATTGACACTTTTTAACTTACATGTCGAGCTCAAAATGGGATTCGAACCCGCAGCGGTGAGAGGCGAGAAGGTTTCTCTGCTTCCAAACTTAAAATAAAATTACTGTTGAACCAATATTTCGTCCTACAAATTCCTGTTTAGAAGCCCGACATTAACTTGTGAAAGTGACATTGACCAATAAGCATTAAATATTGGTATGGTTAGTTGGGCGTTGACAATGACTAGACATTATACCAAGTTTGATAAGAAATATGACAGAATAAGTTGTTGGAACTATTAAATTTGTGGTTATTAAGTTATCAAGACCTTGAAAGTGACCTTGAACTTTATATTGTAATGTTATCTGTCTATTGCCACTGACTATAGAGATGCCAAGTTTAAGGTAGGATTGTGAAGCAATGAAAAAGTAATAGGAAATGCCAAAACAATTTCGTTGCAAAGTTTAATGACAAGAGGTCCAAGAGGGCCTGTATCGCTCTACTGGCTGTACAAAATTGGGCACAATGTCTCGGCCAAGTTCGGTTTTCGGCCTGATCGCCACAGTAGTTCCAGATTTATGCCCCTTGGAATGGTACAAATTCAATATGTGAATCAATAGCGAGGGCATCCGTGTCCCATGGACTCATTTCTAGTTCTATTTTTTTTCTCTGTATAAGTCTATGTAAAACATGTGGGCGGGACCAAATCTGACCCAAACAAACTTGGTAGAGGACCATAAGCTTAATGAATGGTGTTTACGGCACGTCGACACATAATTAGGTCATATTGTGCGCAAAAACTGATGAACGATGAAGAAATGAAGTAGTCATTAAAAATGTAAATATATAAAGATAAAACTATTTACACATAAGGAATGATATGGTAGTAATATAAACTATATATGTAAATCAACAAATGCCTGTCAACGGGTTATATAAACAAGTAAATATGTATAATAATTGAATTGGGTTTTAAAGCGCACCAACACATGAAAGGTTATATGACGCCTAACAAGCATGAACATGCCAGGCTCATCCTCCATGTACATCGAGATAAAATATGGATAATGGGCCTAGAACCTTCTCATCCTGAACTGCAGAGTTGCTGCAAATTCTATCGTCGACACTCCATTTACGCTGGAGTCACGTTTATGTTTTTCTGCCACAGCTCTTTTGACGTTAGCGAGACAATGCAGGGATCATGATGAAGACCTTTAATGAACATGAACAAAAATGATAAAATGAACATGAATTTGGTGGGGATTCTACCCTTCTGCATACCCCTCCAAAGGGATCTGCAGCGGCCCTATTCTTTGCCCCGTGACCAAACGAGGCCTCAGCCCCGTACTCCAAACGGGACCCCAGGGAACCACACGGTAAGAACATATTATAATGATTTATAGTCTGATTTATTTCAGGAAATCTAAAACGAGACTAAAATCTATAGTATCAAATAACTCTTTCATAGTATTAACATTGTAGTACCTTGGTGCATAGGATCAACGTTTACACATTCCAACAATATGTGTTTGACCGTTAATGGTGCAAAGCAGGGTATACATTCTGATGAAATACATATGAATGTGCCGTATCCTGCACCGGGCTAAAACAACTTCTTCTCGACGAATGGGTCTACTAGAAGAAACCTCTGACCCTTGTAGTTTCAGAGATTTTTTTTCAAATTTCAAGTATTTTTCTATGTATATAACTCTATGAAAAACATGCAAAATCTCCATATTTAAACTTTGGACCGCCTTTGACCCTGGGGAGCTGGTTGTCGAACTTGTCCAAGTTTTCATTAATATCAAAAATCTGTCCAAGTTTCGTAAGGATCAAATACAAAATAAAGGAGCTAGAGTGTTCACCAGGCCATAGGTGGTGGAACGTTTCAATTATTGGTAAAAGGTATGTTTCAAATACTGCGGGGGCCAAGTTTCGTAAAGATCAAATACAAAATAAAGGAGTGTTCACCAGGCGGGGCCAAACTTTTTGACAAAATATTTGACAAGCAAAGAAAAAACACACACAAAAAAACCAACCTATTCAAGCTCATTTACACCAAAACATACCATACCCCTCCCCCGGCTCCTATGCCTATGCACCAGGCTTAATATGGCATTTTCAGCAAAACAAGGGCCATAACTCTGGTGTTAATAATCCGATCTGGCTTTTTTCCAAACTTGTCTAAGCTTTCATTGATAGGCACTGGTGAAGTTTGGTACAGATTAAACACAAAATGAAGGTGCTAGAGTGTTCACAAGGCTTAATATTATATTTCTTCGGGAAAACAAGGGCCATAATTCTGATGTTATTACTGATGTTATTAATCCGATCTGGCTGGCTTTCGTATTTGTCCGCGCTTTCATTGAATAAAGACGCTGGCAACGTTTTGTAAAGATCAGATTTATAATGAAGTCCCCATCGTGTTCACAAGGCAAATGTTAACGGACGGACGACTCGGCATCCCATAAACTGAAAATGCTATGTTTATAATATGCTTTACCATTTTCGTCTTTTTTTTTGCCTTCAAAATCTTGCAACCTAGAAATCACTAACAAGAGGCCCAAGAGGGCATGTGGACGCTCTACTGGCTAAAACAGCTCTTATATCAAGGGCTGTCTTCAAAAAATTCCCATCAGTACTTTTTTTAAAACATTGCAAAAACAAGAGGGTGAGGATGGCCCTAGATCACTCATCTGGTAATCATGGGCAATAAGTCTGCTGTGTCTAGTCTGACATGGATATTTTTTAATTTGTTCCACTTTCTTCTTTGAATGAGATTTCATAAAAATGGGTGAAGTGGGGCTGGAGGAGTATGGAGGGTTGTGGAGGGGGATTTATATTTCTGGTAAAGATCAGATAAAAATTAGGTAGCTACAGATTTAACAAAGGAATATACAATATAGCATTTTTCAACGAATCAAGGGCCATAACTCTGTCGTTACTAAAAAGATCTAGCTGTTTTTCAAACGTGTCCAAGATTTCATTGATATACCGCGATTTGCACAACTAGACATCATACTGAGGCTTCCTGCCAAATTTCGTAGAAATTCAACAAGGGCCATAACTGCGTCAACAAATCAGCGAACAGGAACAAAAGCATGATATGCACAACTAGAAAGCAGGAAGCATTTCATACCAATGCTAAAATAATAAAAAAAGTTTAAAAAAATCAATAAAAAAAAACAAAAAAACAATAATAATAAAAAATAAATAAATCAAATACGTGTAAAATAAAAAGCGTGATATGCAACTAGAAATCATACCTATGCTTCCTGCTCATGTTTCGTCAAATTCAACACGACGTTAAACAAAGGTAATTAAACAAGAAATGTCAGTGGAAGTGACAACTGCCCCCCGAGTGACCTTTGACCTCTAAGTGTGACCTTGACCTTGGAGCAACGGACCTGGATGTTGTGCGAGACACGTCATCTGCTTGTGGTGAGCACTTGTGCCAAGTTATTTGAAAATCCGTCCCGGAATGCCAGAATTATTGACCGGACACGATCTGACCTTTGACCTCTAAGTGTGACCTTCACTTTGGAGCCACGGACCTGGATTTTGTGCACGACACGTCGTCTTGTGATGAACACTTGTGCCAAGTTATTTCAAAATCCGTCCATGAATGCCGGAGTTATTGACCGCAAACGATTTGACTTTGAACTCTAAGTGTGACCTTGACCTTGGAGCCTCAGACTTGGATTTTGTGTGCGAGACGTCGTCTTGTTATGGTGAGCACTTGTGCCAAATTATTTGAAAATCAGTCCCGAAATGCCAGAGTTATTGAACGGACACGATTTGACCTTTGACCTCTAAGTGTGACCTTGACCTTGGAGCCACGTACCTGGATTGTGTGCGCGACATGTCGTCTTGTTATGGTGAGCACTTGTGCCAAGTTATTTGAAATCCGTCCAGGAATGCCAGAGTTATTGACCGGGCACGATTTGACCTTTGATCTCTGTATGAAAAAAAATAAAACTATAAATTTGGTTAAGATTTCTCAAGAAATTTGGCCTGTATCGTGTTAACAACATGACTGTAAAACTGCATTTATTTGCTAACTCCGGTGTTACTGGTTTGAACTTGCCCATTATCGAATTTTCCGAGATCTTATGGTCATCTGTGCAAGTTTGGTTAAGATTGCTCAAGAAATGTGGCCTCTATCGCGTAAACAAGATGAACAAGGCCATAACTCCGTTATGACTGGTCGAAACTGGCTGGTTTTCGCACTTGTCCGAGCTTTCATTGATATCAACAATCTGGTAAAGTTTTAAAAAAGATCGGATTACAACATATTTCAGGAAAAAAACGGGCCAGAACTCCGGTTTAAATAGTCAAATCTTGCTGATTTTCGAACTCGTCAAGTTTGGTAAAGATCAAATAATAAATGAAGGTGCCAGAATTTTCACAAGGCAGAAAATGGCATTTTTTTAGCAAAAAAAAAAAGGGCCATAACTACGGTGTATGGTCCGACATGGTTGGTTTTCAAACTCGTCCAAGATTTCATTGCTATTAACAACCTGTGCAAGTTTGGTAAATATCAAATAATAAATGAAGGTGCTAAAGTGTTCACAAGGCAGAATATGTTGTTTTTTTCAGAATAAAAAGGGCCATAACGCCGCTGTTACTTACTGGTCCGATCCGGCTGGTTTTCGAACTTGTCCGATCTTTCTTTGACATTAACAATCTATTAAAGTTTGGTTAAATGGGATGGAAAATGAAGGCCCTACTGTATAGTCTGATCGTCTTGAGGCAAAACAGTCTGGTTTTCGAACTTGTTCGAGCTTTCATTGATATTAACAATCTGGTAAAATTTGGTAAAGATCGGATGAAAAATGAAGGCCATATCGTCTTAACGAGGCAAAATATAGCATTTTTACCTAAATCAAGGGCCATAGCTCCACTGTTACTGGTCTGATCTGGCTGTTTTGCAAAGTTGTCCGAGCTTCCATTGATATTAACAATCTTTTAAAGTTTGGTAAAGATCTGATGAAAAATGAAGGCCCTATCGTCTTAACGAGGTAAAAGTTAACAGACGGACAGACGACGGACGGACGGACGGACAACTTGCCATCCCATAAGAGTAAGAGACATTAGAGCTAAAATGATTTAAATAGGTCATGACACTAGTCCACAGATATAATGAAACTGTCAAAAGTAAATTTGTTTGAATGGTGTTTTAAGAGGCGAGAAAGTTTTAGACGCAGTGTCTTTATTATCTTGGACACAGATGCGCTGTTGAAGTAGAAAACAAAAATTGAATGCATGCAATGAAAGCAGAAAACATATTTTTGTTTTACTTAAAGTTGATAGGTTTTTAGCAAGTAATTACTTAGAGACAAAGAACTAATAGTTAACAGATTACATGAGACATCATGCGGAAAATATAACCTGTAATACTTTAAAATAGTTATTTACCCTTTATGGGGCCATCAATTTTTCTCTCCGTTGCAAACAACTGGTTTGGATCCTGTAAAGTAATGTTACAGATCGAAATGTGGTGTCTTGATACTGGCATTTTTATTTCATTATTGCAATGTGCAATGTGCTTCGCAATCGCATAAATATATTGAATAAATAAATTGAATTGGAAACCAGAAATTGACCTCAAAGTTAATTATATTTACAACATTTTAGATTTTTGGTGATCATTCCATTGCCTGGCTGGTAACAGCTATTTTTTTTTAAACTGAAATGTAGATACTTTATTGTGTCAAGAGGTATAAAAAAAATAGGTTTGCATTCTGTTAACCCACCGACGGTGTTTTTCACCCTCGACCGTATTCTAAATTCACAACGATGACGCAAATGAATTATTATACAAGACCGGTCGCTTAGCGTTTTTTAACGCATATTGAACACGGGTCGAGAGGAAATTCGCTTTTTCTCATTACAATCAAGCATATATGCCGTTCATACATATATACAGCGCAAGAAAATTGTTGGAATTTAATTCATACTGCGAAACCAATGAATTCAAAATCGTCTGAATAATGTGTTATATGTCCATTTTACTGCAAAGTTTGCAAACTACATTCGCGGCATATACATTTGCATTCAGTATAATCAACATGTCGGGTTTTCGAAGCACACATTTTTAAGTCAGCAAACTGTAGTATTACAAAAAAAAAATTCACAGTTCTTACGTTATTATTTTGAAACCAAGATAAATGATGGATGTGTCGTGTACTGAAAGATTTCAATGTCTAAACCTTGGTTAGCTTTATCTTTAGAAGGGGTTTTCCGATCATGGGATAGCTTTATTTTTAACTTCCAAATTTGAGTGATTGCACTCTAGACCTACACCAAGGCGAATTGGGGGTACATTTGGGAGTCTTACATATGATTACGAGTTGCTGCAGCTCTCCACATGATAAAATATCAGCCATCTAGTTTTCCTACTAATTAATAGAACAAAATTGTTACACGGTCCTCAAAACACCGGCAGGAATACGCAATGGAACGAAGTGATATGCATACAATGTCTTTTGTTTTTTGTATGTGTATCCGGTACGTATTTACGCAGATACCCATCTTCTCAATTGTGCTGTGCATAATGAACAAAATTGAACATTCTCATAAACATAATGTTCTAATTATCAAATAACTCCAAAAGTTCTTCTTAATAAACTATATTACAGTATCATGAATGTAATGTTTTAATTTTCACATATCAAAAAAATGCTGCATAATGAAAAATTATTCCTCTGCATATAAATTATATAACGTTGTCATGTATTTATATGACGACGTCTTATGTTGACGCAATCCTTCTCCATATGCCATCAAACCATGGTACTACCTCATCTAATCTGCAATAACGTATATAAGAGGCTATGCTGAAGCACACGGAGCTAAATGAGAAGATCGGACGATGATCTGGCGTTCAGTGTGCATATTTGTAATACTTATAATATACTTTTACTATACCATTCTTCGCTTCCAAATCCATCTCATCTGATGGTAAAATGCATGCGGCAGAGATGTATCTAGTCTGCAATGCAGATGACATGCTTTTCATCAGGCCAGAGGTGATAAGACAAATCTCCAGTCATCTGTAATTGTGCGTAACAGACATAACATTTTTCTTAGATCTCTGTGCGTACCAACAATTATTAACATAATCGCATAAAATGTAGAGGTAACGTCCACTACTTATTTGAATAATGAATGATACTATGATACTATGATAGTAATACGATAGCTGATGACGATAAAACAAGTGTAATGACAGAAAGGAAAAAATAGTTGAACGAATATGTTCCAAAAAAAAAATATGTTTTTAACAAAAATGCAAGTGCAGGGCTTTTTTGCGTTATATAACAGATGACAAATGAAAATTTGACTAGTTTTTTCCACAATTGTGGCCAAAAAAATCCTAATCAGAAAACCAGTCTCCCAGAATTTAATTTACTCCCTCATAATACAGTGATGTCAACAAATCTTAAAATTTGCTGCGGCATAGCCCAAATTATTTTCTAATTTTATTCAACATATTTTTAACATGTTTTGTATGTAATAACATCTCTTTATTTAGAATATATTTCTGCAATACTGTCACCTTTTTACTGTAGGTGGGGTAATGTGTACGTTACATCCATTGTACATTTCCACATATGTAAATAAACGCACGCCGTCCGAAAGACAAGAAAGGCAACAGTAAATTATGAGTAATATTGATCATGAAAATATCAACAACTTACCTCTTCAATCAACAGAGGGGGTAACATGTAGCAGTCCGACTTCCCGAATCTGGTGGGCAAGACAGTCAGCACATTACGCCCACATTTTAAATCATAATTAAATTTAAATCTATGCTTGATAGCGTTAAAAAGCCCCGCTACATTAGACAGGGCGGCCATTTGTTTCTCGCTAAAAAGGAAAGGCGGAATAGCGAAATTTATATTGTCACCGTGTCTGGGCGGCCATTTGTTTCTCGCTAAAAAGGTAAGGCGGAATAGCGAAATTTATATCGTCACCGTGTCTGGGTTAGCAAATCGCACGTTCGGCTGCAAGCGTTTCAAGGCCAGGGTTGTGTTTAAAAAACCCAAAATGGCCTCAGAGTAACTTTTATGATCATTTTATGCAGTATGCTGCTCAGAGAGGTTTGATCACAAATTTCAAAATAATAAAGCATTTTTAAAGGCATTTGCTGTAGTTTTCCATGCGCAGCTTTTTTGGGCGACTTCTCTTCTAAAACTATTGGATGGATTTTCCTACAAATTTACAGGAATGTTGCTTTTGATGTCTAGTTGTATTTTTTTATTTTTTTTATTTTTTTGAATTTATTTTTTGAATTATTCTTTTATTCTTTTTGAATCTTTTTTTTTATTTAATTTTTTTTTTTGGGGGGGGGGGGGGGGGGGGGGTTTAAGCGGTTTCCATGGAAGGGGAAACAATTCAACAAATACGAATTTCATAGAGGGTTTCGCCGACCGAGTAGTCGCTCTTATTGGTATGTAAAGTAACAGAACTTTACGCTGTTTTATACATGAAGACTTGCTACCTTTTTTTTTAAACTTTTTAGGAGAGTGGCTAACTTTTTAATATTCTTAAATGGTTGCGAATTAAAACAATTCGCAGAATTGCCGCTTTTTGCTATGCGTCTTTCCATAATCTGCGAATACTTACTGAAAATGTCAATTACAAGTTTTAAATAGGCATTTACCAATGGTAAACTTTGAATTCGCAAGTTTTCATTATTTTATACATATATTATAATTCTCGAGAAAGTTGTATTGAGAATGTTGCCACTTTTGTTTGTTAAAGCACTAGCGGATATCGAGGGGAGCATCCCCATCGGAGTCATCCTATGATTTGAAAAGGTTATCACATAACATTTAACTGAATGTTGTTTAACTGTTGATCAGGACATTATATTGAATATGTATAGCCGGTCGCCGCACAGAAAGCACGGATACATAAAATTCGAGAAGCTGCCCTAATCTTACTTACGAATATATTAGCAAATTGTTCCAAGTATAAACTCCGAAACACAGAACCGGTGTACATACTAATTCGACGGACGAGACTTTTATGGCTGCGTCACATTACACTCCGATTAGGTTTACGATGGGGTACCGGTATCTAAACGGGCTGAAATTGCCAAATTTTCAAAGGTCTCCGGCCGGTGACCCTCCGGTGTCAAGTCACCGGTGAGGCATCGTACGGGTCACCGGAGAGATTTAGCGCGGAGTTATTTTCTTGCGGCATGAGGCACATCGCCAGCTCACCGTAGCAGACACGGTGAAAAACCCTCCGATACCCGGCCGGAAACCTATTGGTATCGGTTGCATGCCGGTAAAAAAGTTCACACCCTTGGCGCCAAATAATCCTCCGGTTTCCGAGCGGTCTCCGAAGGCGACTCGGCAGGTCACCGGCCGGGACCCGGATGGACGCCGTACGGTGCCCGGATGGTCTTATGGTGCCCGGATGGACACCGTAAGGATAGCGTAGGGCCGATAGCCGACCGGATATCGCAAGGCTTTTGCCCGTATACCGTATAGTCACCGTACGATAGCCGATAGCCGATAGCGTAGGCCGATAGCCGACCGGATATCGCACGGCTTTTGCCCGTATACCGTACAGTCACCGTACGATGGTTGCAAACCGGCCGGATACCGGACGACAATTGGACATTTATCGTACGGTAGTCGGCCGATCACCTTAAGAATATCGGACGGTGTCCAGAAGGAAGATGCCAAAGGTTTTCACCAGGTGACGGGGCGAGTACCCTTCGGAAACCGTCCGAATACCTACCGGACCACGCAGGGTGTATGACCACCCCCTTCTTCCGGACAGGATTGAAATGTTTCTCTCCGATCTCAAATTATCAACGGTGTCCCACCGATGCCTCTATCTCGGACGGTCCCCGCTTGTAATGTGACGTAGGCATAAGAGAACATGTTTTACTCAATAATACATAGAAGAAATTGACTTATGCCGATAAGGCTTCATTTGGGTCAAATCAAACGTGCTATCAACTAGACCACGTCAGCCCCCATGAAGAGTACGAGTTCCTCGCCGATGTTTGGAGAGTGAAAACTCGTTAAATGTGAAAAACTTTTAAATATCTCAGCACATTGTTTTTTTCCATAAGTTGACTCCCGCAAAAATCACACCCAATTGAAAATGTCGCAGATTTATCTTCCACCGCTGATATCAAACCGAGATATTTCGAACAGGGGAACATATCTAGTCGTTTTTAGCTCTACTGGGCAAAGGCCAGGCGGGCTTATTCGATCGCTTTTCGTCCGTCTTCCGTCTGTCTGTCCGTCCGTCTGTTAGCAATTTTATAAAATCGACATCTCCTCTGAAAACGCTTGAGGATTTTGATGAAACTTCATCACAATGTTCCTTGAAAAGAGTCCCTCTCAGATTTGTGTTTTTCATGGCCGCCAGTCATCCAAGATGGCCGCCATGGCTAAAACTAGGTCAAATTTAAGGAATTTTCAAACGACATCTCCGAAATCACTTATTCCATAATTGTGAAATACCATAAACATGTTCCTTGGGTTTGCCTCTATCAAGTTTGTGTTTTTCGTTATCGTCGAATAATCAAAATGACCGCCACGGCGACTCAAAGTTTACATAGAGTTATATAGGAGAAGGCTAAAAATGACAACTTCTTTGAAACCGCTTGAAGGATGTGGATGAAACTTAAATCACAATGATCACTTGGATAGTCCCTCTCAGATTTGTGTTTTTTGCGGCTGCCAGTCATCCAAGATGGTCGCCATGGCTAAAACTTGGTCTAATTTAAGGAATTTTTTAACGACATCTCCTCCGAAACCACTTATTCCATTATTGTGAAATACCATAAACATGTGCCTTGGATTGGCCTCTATCAAGTTTATGTTTTTCGTTATCGTCGAATAATCAAAATGGCCGCCACGATAACCCAAAGTTTACATAGAGTTATATATAGGAAACATGTTTCTTGGGTTGGTCTCTATCATGTTTATGTTTTTGAATCACATCATACCAGTAGAGCGTCTACATGCCCACTTGGGCCTCTTGTTTTAAGATGTTTGCTACCAGCTAGGATCCTGTGTCAGAAGCAAACAGGATCCGGTGCCATGAGCAACCAGGATCCGTTACTTTGCAATGAATAAACATCTTAACGCTTCTGGCAATCGGTAGATATTATTATGTATTAAATACGTCCAATGGATGTTATGGATGAACATACATAATTCCAGATATAGCATATGCCAATAGTAGTTTATTTTTTAAATAAACACTTTTCTTAGAACTAGACGTACTTTCACGCGTCGGTGTGTAAAAAGTGCGCGTTCTATCACATCTAAAACATTGTTTTTATAACTCTTTCTTCATGAATTCAGACACACAAATGCATCTAGTGTTCCGTGTGTATGATCATTTTTAAAAAAATGTCTTATTTGAAAGAAATATTAAATATCTTTTAACCGTTAAACGTTTACGTGTTATTACCCTGGTCCGTAGCTACACTGGGGCGCACAGAGGCTGTTGCCTTGGTTGAATTTTGGGTATGTACATGCTTTACATAAAAACAACTTTATACTAGTAGATAAGTATCCTGGGGGAAATGCAACACATTGAAGGAAATCAAAACAAAATCCAGGCTGGGGAGGGAGGTTAATGCCAACGGACACCAAAATAAGGGATATGCCTCGGTTAAATTTCAGCTAGTTACGTGCCTGTTTTCATTTAAATTACTTTACAAATCATTTAACTTGATTAAAGAAAATTAAAGATTTAAATAAATAAACTTATGAAAAGTTAATTACTAGTATTTGAACTTAATAGTTATACTAAAACTTTCGGTTTTTAGCTAACACTTACCCTGTCATACAGACGGAAGCTGACATATTTCATTTTTTTTTTTTCAGCTGGAAGAATTTTTGATTTCACAGATTGAATAAAATATTTTCTTTGATTTTGAAATCTGATTAATCAGAATTTTAATGTTCAGATTGCCTATTCATACATTTTGTACATATTTTGTTTCGTGAAAACATCAATATTGGGGCCCACCCCGAAACATTGGGGTGTTGGGTCTTCCGGCTCTTAAGCCTATAAGACGCCTGTCTATAAAACTATATAGAAACTCTCTCTCCCTCCCATCCCTCCTTCCTTCCCCCACTCTCACTCACCTTCTCCCTCCCTCACTCCCTCCCTCCCCTCCCCTACCTCCCTCCCTCCCTCCCTCTCGCTATATATCTCTTTCTCTGTGTGTGTCTCTCTCTTTTTTCTCTCTTTCTCTCTTTCCTTCTCCCTCTTTTGACCCTCTATGTCTCTTTGTGTCTCTGTGTCTCTCTGTGTCTCTCTATCCATTTTATTTTCAATTTCAATATTTCAATTCATGCATAAATTGAGAGGAATTTATTAAAACTATGTTGATTTGTAATCTACTAATATGTGTAAACCATGCATGCATAACTTCACATAACAAATACTATATCTCCATCTTTACCATTAGTTAGTTATGAGGGTTGGATTGGGGCCCCTCTACCAATATTCCAATTTTTATAAACAATGTCTCCCTTGTGTTTTGTGTCAATATACAGTACACACACACACATAAAAAAATGTAGGATTATTTGTATATAATATTTTCTTTGATAATTTTTCTTTGATGCATTGGGATAGTTGGAAAGGGTCTTAAAGACTTTTTTAAAAGGCCGCTACGTTTTATTATTAGGTATTGAGTTGGATTATACATAAATATGGACTTATAAGGTTGTTTGAGTAAGTACATCTTTAGCTTCCTTTTCAATTTCTAATGACTTGTATCCTATTAGGTATTTTTTACTGAAGATTGGTCTCATCAGTTCGGTGGTAAAATGCCGTCTGCTAAAATCCGCTTTTATACCCGACATAAGACCTGTGGTCGATTCACAAAGTACCTGAAGCGTCTCTTACAGTACCGCCTTAGCTTATTAATATTCAGTGCATTTAGGTATTGCGCTTGTTGTATGAACCCACACGTATACAGTAATCACTCAGTACAACATGCATAATATCCGTTAGATATGCTCAGTTCTAGTGTGCCTTTTATCGGGATTGTGTATCTTTAAGTAAACGCATGGAATTTACTGAACAGGATGCTGTGGGTTCAAGTGAGAAAGTGTCGATTCTCGCGGATGGCGAGAGGTTTCTACCCAGGAAAAAGGGGCAGGTTTGCCTCTGCTACACAAAAAATCGATCGACATACATGGCCTAAAATATCCTAAAAATGACATAAAACACCATTCAAAGAGACAAAATAAATTGAACTATGAAAACATGACAATGCTTGAGACTATTTGTATAATGCCACGACATGGGATCCCCACTGACCTCTTACAGGTTGACTCTACTATAATCTATTACAACGAATCGGCCGATGGTTTGGCGCTATCTTGACTGGTCCAGCATGCAAGTTATAGGTCTCACTAAACAATTATTTCCCAGTCACGGTCATGGTAGGAGCTTTCTAGCGCTTAAAAAAAAGAGAACTGTGTTATTCGGTTCTTGTTTATTTCTTAAAATTTGCAAATAGTTTCTCTTTTTTTTGTTGCAGGTGACAAGAATTGGAGAATTTCATGATTTGATACAGGTTTGGATATGCCTGAATGTTTCTGAGCCTAGATCTGATAATCTAATACCAGGTAGTCATACACTTAAAAATGAAAATGAAATGGACAAATTCAAAATTGACTCTTCAAACTATTGATATTAAAAAAGAGCAAATTGGTCGTTGCTCGAAGTATCCAGCAAAAACACGGGGTTGACACGATACTTCGAGCAACAGACGTCAAGTTTCACAAAGAAAATATTTTTAAGAAAATTCAGGAAGTTCTACAGTGGTCCAGAAGGGTCCTGGTACATATGTAGACCAGTGGTCCAGAAGGGTCCTGGTACATATGTAGACCAATGTAAAATTAACTTTGTCGTGAGACGTATAGATCCTATCTTATTTTCAGAACGTCTCTCAGACACGTACGTGATTTAATAACGCTTAATATGGATTTAAGGGTCATTTAACTATCATTCAACCAAGATATGAGTGACAAATATAAACATCATGTCACGAACAGAATGAGAATTATCTGTATATCAGGTCAATCGTTTGCCCTTTCGACCCTGGCTGTTGTCGAAACTAGCTTTAAAGGGACACTTGTCGAAACTAGCTTTCAAGGGACACTCGGACATCTTGAAGTAATTATCGATCATAGAATTTAGCACCACAATTTATTAATCCAGTGTTACTGACTGAATATAATAAAATACATGAATGAAATAAAAGGTTAAACATTTGGAATGTACACTTTTTCTTCACGTGTTTAAATATATTATTGGTGCAATATTAAGAACAGTAATGATAAGCAACAACACTGTGTTATGAAAAATTCAAATCTTTATTAATAATGATTTATAAATATGCAAATTACGTAGACATTTAAAGAGACACCGAGATCTGTAAAACGAAGACATATAAAAAAAAAGATTGCCGTGAGGCCCTTTGAAGTTGCAAAACTTCCTTCAATAAATGCCCGTTATATGCATGCTCCACCGCGACAAATGTCCTATTTAATCTGTATTTCTTGATATCTCTTAAATGGAATATAACATATCAATCATGTACATCTTTGTACATTTCCTCCGAGGCAGAGATCATCAATAACCTACATGCATTGTCTATCCCTTTGAAAGAGAAAATCTTATTTTAAATACACATTGCATGACATAACTACAGTATGGTATGTTAGACATAACTACAGAATGGTATGTCAGACATAACTACAGTATGGTATGTCAGACATAATTACAGTATGGTATGTCAGACATAACTACAGTATGGTATGTCAGACATAACTACAGTATGGTATGTCAGACACAACTACAGTATGGTATGTCAGTGTCTTATAACATTGTTACAGCCGGTGAATTCCCGATACATACAGAAGCTGAACTTCATCGTCAATAAGACGTAAGAATCATTATTGTTTTTGACACAGATCATTTAATTCATTCACTTAATATTGACCTGTATTAGCTGTTAGCCTTCGAATGTATACTCTAAATGAAAATCGAGTTTCTCTTCGGTGTAGGACAGAGAAAGAACGGAATGGTTAATATAAAAAACCATTCTGGTCAAAGTAGCTCTACAAAACAACATTAGTATATACTTTGCTCTTCTACCAATATTCACAACGTTACAAACGTACATGAAACCAAGCAACAGATGTCCCTTGTCCTGTCTCATAGGCAAGTATATAGGACGCTCAGTGAATTTGAAAGGGTTTCGGTCTAAATTTATAATATTTCCAACCTTTCACAACCTTTTAGAAATGACAATAAGAGAATTAGAAAGAACGAAATCAAGCAATGTGCAAATATCGTGTACGATCAACCTGCCCAGGAGACCACCTCTATTAAGGGACCACCTGCTTTAAGAGACCATCAATTCCGTTCTCTATTACATTGTCTTAAATTAAATACATCAGTATTAGGAGATCACCTGTGTTAAGAAACCAATTTTCCAGTTCCAATTAATGGCCTCTTAAAGGAACTATCCCGCCAACAACAAATGTATACCGTTTCGAAACCTACTGATGACGAGGTGTGTAGATAACTGACATATTTTGAGAAAGTAACTCTCTAGACACAAAATAAACAGCTTTAACCAACCAAACCAAACCCCAAAAATGGAGCGTCGAATTAAGAGTTACCAACTCATACTTAAATTTATTCAATCACGGGTATTTCTAGAACCCGTAAATAAACCTATACTTTTAATCGTCACTTATACATTAGTATATGACCTGAATAGGATTTTGATCTTTCTCGTCATTTAAACAAAAATAACGGTCATGGGTGTAGTTTGTAAGTTTAAGGCAATGCTATAGTAAGTTCTAACCATTCGGGAAAATATCACAAAACTGTCATATACAGCCCTCTCGCACATACTTTACATATAGGACATACATGTATATGAAAGACTTTTTTGAATGATCCTCGCTTATCAGTTTCGGTCAGGTTCTTACCTATATAAACGGCATCTGTCCACGAGGTCTTCACTTCTGTAGGACCTCCTGACATCAGGTAAGCATTAACTAGTATCAAATCTAAATTATGATATTCCAAGAGTATTCTTGTTTAAAACTATGCGTGAGTATCTTGACTCTTATGGTAGTATGTACCTACCATAGATACAGGTACATACCATAGGAGATAGGAGTCTTGCAGCTGGTTTAAAACAACAATGGATACATTACATAAGCTCCTTTTTAATTTTAAAAAGTATCCATTTTGATAATTGAAGTTGTAATTTCAGCAAGACAAAATGACAGTGAGTAGAGTTTCTCGCCGTAGTTCTTCTGAAATGGATTTGACACAATCAAGTCAAAATGGATCGAATATCTCACATTCATTTTTTTTTATATAATTGTTTGGGTGTTCTGTCTCGGTAGCTCCGTGGTAAAAGCCTCGCGAGTTAGTGCTACATGCCTCTACCCCCGAGTGGGTTTCGTTACCGGACAGAGGCACGTCTACTGTTAAACATACAATTGCATTAGGAAATGTTTTTATTGAATTTGTATTAGATGATGAATTATCAACAAACTTTTGTATTTAGTACAGTTAACTTTTTTTTGTGTTGTTTTGTCCTCAAAAAGGTAAAGTTCAATGTATTATAGCAATGCTATTCAAAGACAAAACTTTACTCGGGCGTTAATTTATATACCTCAGCTAATCGGTCTTCTTTATAACATCATGTTCACCGGCTTTTGGCAAAATCGGATATTTAAGCGATCGACATCATTTGCTGTATATACATCGAATAGTGCTTATCGTATAGGTAGCATTATAATGCTCAGAAAAAGAAGTTTGACTCTCTCGAGACTTGAACACAGGCTGTTTTAATTACAGTCAGTTACAGACTGCCGTTTTTGAAAATAAGATACCATTTGTTATAACGCAAAATCGAACGCACCTCAGATGTATCAGTATACAGCCCGGCGGAACACCATGTTGCACATGTAAATTAACCATGTGTGGTGCTATAAAAAAAATTATATTAAAAATAGGATTCCGTTTCAAAACAATTTATCCCGATCTTTGAATTTACGGTTGATAAGTTTCTGTGCGTGTCCGCGCGTCGCAGTGTCTGCGCTAGTTATTGAGTAATCATAAGTGCTACAACGTATCAACAAGTGGTTACATCTACATGAATAAGAACAGATAAAAACTAAATGTTACAGGTTCAAATCCGTTTCCGGTTAGCTATTTTATATGAAATATAATCGGAAGCCGTATATTGATGGATGTTACCTTGTTCCAGCATTATTAACACTAAATATGCATTACGTAATAACTAGCGCACACACAAACTCATCAAGCGTTAAATAACAAGTCTAGATATGGTTGTTTTGAGGCGGAATATTAGTTTCATATTGATAACATCTAGTATTACACCAGGCAATGTTAATTTACACGTCCGACAAGATGGACTATATATTTATGGATTCATCTTGAGTTGCGTTCAAATATGTTAAGTTATTTTGCGACATAATAAATAGTGTTTGTATACCATTTTCTCAAGAAGCGTTGTAGCTCAGTGGATAGAGCACCTGACTTGGATTAAGAAGGTCGTGTGTTCGAGTCCCGAAAGAGGCAAACAATAAATATTCTGTAAATCATAATGTTACCTGTGTACAGGTACGATGTACACTGGTCGATGTCTATGCAATACATGATGTCCTGCTCTATATTTGCTCGCTTAAATAACCGATTTCGACATGAGCTGGTGAACATAAAGTTATAAATATAAACACGCCCACAAAGAAAAAATCGATTGATATAGAGACTCTGTAGCTTTAAATATAGCGTCTGTAGATTTTTGTAACAAAACAGCACATACTCTCAGTAGGTTTTACGTATAACTTTAATCTAACACATTCTAAACACTATCAATGTGTGACAAAGAACTAACCACCGACTATGGTACGCTCTAAACTCCTTTTCCATGCCTAGTTCAAATGTCCCACGTAAACGCTGGGTTAAGACTCTCTTGCCGCGTATCTGCCCTCAGAACTACATTTCTGGGTTAAAAACTCTACTTCCCACCTAGCTGCTCTCCTACGGAGTATTGTTAAAGAACTCCCCAAAGCATTCAGTTGACAGTTTCGTAAGTATAGTAATGACTCTTGTTAGTATATAGTATCCAGTAATATACACTATAACTACATTATTCCTTTGTGCATTAGTATACACATTAATAATCTTGGCAACCAATAACCCTAAGAACTCATTAAGTCGTTTAAACTTTGGTAAACCCATCAATATGGTCATATGAACAAGTATTCCTCCCATCATATTTCGAATGACCAATTAATAACTGTCCTTGACCGTCATATACTAGAATGTTCCATGTTACCAATGATTTTAAGATGTGCGTATATTCATCCACTGACGTCCATATTTTACAATTAAATCGAACCATACTTATACATTTGACTAGCACGTTTAGACAATTCTTTACATATTTAAGTATTCTATTTTAACAAAATACTCACCTTTACTTTCAGACACCATAAACATGAAGCTTGCTGTGGTACTGTTAGTTCTGTTGCCGTTCGCATTCAGTGCTAAACTTGAAGAAAGGTTCATTGAATCCCTGCTTGGAGGATATGATAGTAAGTATATATACAATGTACTGAAATTGATTCACAAGCACTTCTTAATCTAAAGAGTGTTTGTACATCAAACTTTTTCTAGAAGAATCTAACATTTCAAAAATGTGCGGATAATGTTCCAATCCCTGATAAAAAGTTCATATCAAATCATAATTACGGTGTAAGCACAGTGCTGTTAAGGTCTGGAATTTGAATTCATAATATATTTTGCATGAAATAGGATGTTAAATGCTTTATTCAAGTTCTCCGGCAATGTTTTGTTTCATGAACATGTTATTGTTTATTGAAATCGAAATCAATACACAACACTAGATATTTACAATTCACACATTGCAATATCTGTGAAAAGCGAGAATACGATTTTATTTAATGACGTAGAAAACTTTGAACAGGTAAATTAATCCACAGGTAAATGTATTTATCAATTATCTGGCAATAGTTGTGCAGATAGGCAATTCAGATTTACCACATTTCCCCGTGCAGTGACGCAGTGGTAAAAGTAGTAATTACGTCATGCAAATAATACTTATTTTTACATACAACTTAGTAGCGGTTTAAATATATGTTTCTCTCCGGGACTATCAAGAAATGTTCATATGATGTTTAAGAGATAAATTTGTTAATTGATGATATTACAAAAAGGTTAGCCATTCATCTTTAAGCGGTTTTAAATATATGTTTCTCTCCGGGACTATCAAGATATGCTCATATGATGTTTAAGAGTTAAATTTGTTAATTGATAATATTACAAAAAGGTTGGCCATTCATCTTTAAGCGGTTTTAAATATATGTTTCTCTCCGGGACTATCAAGATATGCTCATATGATGTTTAAGAGATAAATTTGTTAATTGATAATATTACAAAAAGGTTGGCCATTCATCTTTAAGCGGTTTTAAATATATGTTTCTCTCCGGGACTATCAAGATATGCTCATATGATGTTTAAGAGTTAAATTTGTTAATTGATAATATTACAAAAAGGTTGGCCATTCATCTTTAAGCGGTTTTAAATATATGTTTCTCTCCGGGACTATCAAGATATGCTCATATGATGTTTAAGAGTTAAATTTGTTAATTGATAATATTACAAAAAGGTTGGCCATTCATCTTTAAGCGGTTTTAAATATATGTTTCTCTCCGGGACTATCAAGATATGCTCATATGATGTTTAAGAGTTAAATTTGTTAATTGATAATATTACAAAAAGGTTGGCCATTCATCTTTAAGCGGTTTTAAATATATGTTTCTCTCCGGGACTATCAAGATATGCTCATATGATGTTTAAGAGTTAAATTTGTTAATTGATAATATTACAAAAAGGTTGGCCATTCATCTTTAAGCGGTTTTAAATATATGTTTCTCTCCGGGACTATCAAGATATGCTCATATGATGTTTAAGAGTTAAATGTGTTGATTGATAATACTACAAACATCATATGAACATTTCTTGATAGTTTAAAGATGAATGGCCACCCTTTCCGTAGTAGTATCAATTAACACATTTAACTCTTAAACATCATATGAACATTTCTTGATAGTCTCGGAGAGAAACATATATTGGAAACCGCTACTAAGTTGTATGTAAAAATAAGTATTACCTGTGGAGTTTTCTACGTCATCAAATATAATCTTGGTCTCGCTTTTCACAGATATTGCAATGAGTGAATTGTAAATATCTATTGTTGTGTATTGATTTCGATTTTAATAAACATAAACATGTCCATGAAACAAAACATGGCCGGAGAACTGTAACCCTGGTGTGTAACCTAGGACAGCATATAGCAGAACTAATATATATTAAATAAGCAGTCAGGCTTTGACTCCTTCATTATGTTTGAGCATTTTATAATAGAAAACCTAAAATCTGAAAGTTACGAAAATTCATATGTAAACGCCTTTTTTAGTTGTTGTTGCTTTTTTTGTTGTTTTTGTCAATTTTTATTAAAAGTTGCTCCCGCCCCTTCCTTCAACCATAATCTATAATCCTGTATCCGCCCTGAGTCGGAACCCGAGCAAAAAGCCCGATGTCATATATTTAAAAGAAGACTGCCCGGTAACATTCGTGTTGAGTGTTGATGTATCCTATCATCTGTGTGTGTTTGGTACCAGTATATGCGACTTGGTACTAAACGAGATATACATAACAATTAGGATGTGCGACTTGGTACTAAACGAGATATAACTAACAGTTAGTATATGCGACTTTGGTACATAACGCATGCCATACTTTATCTCTTTGGTAATCACTTGACCAATGAAGAACATTAGTGGGTTGTCTCCCCTGATAACTCTTCTTCGGCCGAGCGTTCACGATTGCAAACAATTATGTGCAACCATTTGGTTCAGCTCCGTTTTTATTGTTGTTTCTCTATATCAGGATGCATGTAAATATCTGATTATGAACCCTTGCAATCTCATTTTTTTAAGTAAAGTTAAAGACCTTTAGGTATTATTGAAGGACATATAATTTCAAGATTTTTTTATGAAATCAAACTGTTTTAAAATATCATATATATACAAAAACTAATTGAACAACGTATCATCTGTGGAGCAGTATAGTTGTGACTAATGGCAAGACCTGAAGGTGGATAACTATAACATAATAGCCTATGACATGGATGCTTATGCGTCTAAATGAATGCTGCAACGAAATCACAGGTTATTCATAACGTTGTTTCAGAAAATGTTACGTCTTCTTCGTTATAACATTTGCGTATCTGAATATTACTCAGCTGATATAATAGGAGTATTACTATAGTAACTTGTTCTGGAAGTTTGTATCACCCCGAGTGGGTAAATGCCAGATCAGGATCGCATGAGAGGCGTATACACCTCTTTACATATCATTAAAATAGAATACATGTATCAAAAACAACAAATTAAAACAAAAATATATCAAATCAAATTAACTGAAAACCACCAAAAGGAAAGACATGAAAACACGTACATTACACGCGCATGAAAACATGTACTTACATTGTAACAACTACATCTGGGTTCATTACACATCAAATTCTGGTGAATTTACCAACTGACATAATCTTAAATTAATTAATTAACCCACAATGTTCACAAACGCACAATCAAACATTCTGATAGTTCACATTTCATGTTAAACATCCATTGTTCTTAATGTATTACTAGCTCGCAATCCCCAACATACCAATCTGACATTTTCCAAAATATATTTTTAGTAGCATACTGATAACCTGTAGTGTGATACGGGTTGATGTATTCCATTGTAAGAAAATGAAGGTACTATGCATATATTATTGACAGGTATATAATAAAAGGCAAGATTGTACCAATTGTGAATTATACCCAACCTGAAGCGGGGAAAAAAATGGGAAATAATGTTTTTTCAGTACTATATATCTATGAAAATACGTCCTGTTAAGGAAGTGACAAATCAGAAGTAGTGTTAAAATAAATAAATAATGTATTCGTCTAATCATTTTCACCATCACTTATTTCATTTATTTAACTGCATTTGTAAGAAAAAATAACCATCATTCTGCCCTTTGAACTCACATTTTTTGGGAAAAAGGCTTGCACGGTCTCATCTGTGGTTGCGAGCAGCTCTGTAAAATCCCGAGGTGTAGTATGTCTTTTGTAAGAAACTCATAATTTCAACATTCATTCTCACAGTCTATGTGAATTCATTACATAAAGCGTCTTACATTTTGACAATCCTACAGAAATCTCTACCCAGAGTACACTCGTTCCTCATTTGACTCTGTCAACGTCAAAGGAAGTAGGGCGAACTGTTAGGTCATGTGATATATATTCAAAAAAGTTATGACGATGTTTATAATAAATCCTTTTGAGTGATCTGCAAAGATAAAATATAGACCTATATTAAATAATTTCAATATTTTTTTTATTTTTTTTAGTAATTTTCTGCTATCGAGCTTCGTTTTGAAATGTTTACATATGCGTTTCGATTGAGGAGACCTAAGTACGTACTATTTTTGTAGTAAATTTCTCCCGATTAAAACTAAATTGTTTTCATGCATTATTTCAAATCTTGCAACATCAAATTTGCAGATATTCTGAAAATTATATTTACACAAGAAATAAATAAGTTTCAGGCAAACATATTCCAATTTAACAGGTTTTACCAAAATATTGTAATTTAGTAGTTAACAGAGATAGATGCGAGTTCAAGGAACGATAACTCTGCGTGGAGATTGATTCCTATAGATGGAGCCTATGGGAATTGATTTAGACGTTTTTTACCTCTAATGCGTTTGATGATACTAAACATTGCTAGGCGAAACCAAATATGCTATGTTTACACTTATTTAAAGATTGCCTAAGGCATCAATTTAAATACAATGCTGTCCAGCTCATCTCTGATATCTCATATATGTGCTTTTCTTGCATACCGGACGAGGAAATCCGTCATTTTACCGCGGCTAGATATTTCCATCTCACCCTAGGGTCGAGATAAAAGTCACTCGCGCACCAACATTCGGTACGCAGGAAAACATGCAACACGTTTGTAGCTGGCGGCGTCAACGAACAACATATCTCTGATATGCAAGAAAAAGAATCTATCATGGGTATTCGGTTCATATAGGGAATTCCAACACTCGGTATACGTGTTTTAATCGGAGTCTCGGTTCCGATAAAAACAATT